>JBBPJU010000027.1:0-67419 GCA_038088875.1 Austroboletus festivus | reverse complement strand
CGATGGATACTTGTATCGCCTCAAAAGCTCACCAGTCAGGTCGGCGGTAGAACGCACAAGAAGTCTACTATAACGCAATCGTCAATCGATTTGGAGCATATTATGTACGAGTGACGTACGGTGTTCTCAGAGAGGGGACATCATGCCGGCGCAATACCTTGGAATGAACGTGCGTTCTACAGCTTTCAGAAGCTGGGTCAGTATCGCGATCATCCCATCTCATCACGAAGGCACCCACGTCCAGTCATCATTGTCCTTGGCGAACTGACTTTGAGGGTCTTCAGGGAGCACGCACCGTTTACTTGCGACGAATCGGTTTCGACATAATCGTTCAAAGAGGACAAACGTCACGACGATCTCGTTGAGGATATGAAAGCCAGTCGGTTGGATGCATAAAACGATGCTTGTTCCTGCGGGATCGACCGACTGAACATCGTTATACGCAACCGCCAGTGGACCACTCGTCGCGTTATGTGCGGAAAACTGCCAGTGTAAGGATCGCCTATCCACGAAACAGAGCAAGGGAATGAAAAAGCTTACGATGATCACATTCCCCGTTTTTCGCCACCGATAGATGCGCCCGTCCCTCGCCCGTACATCGATACCACTATCAAGGCCTTTTGGGCCAACCCAGCGACCACGACAGACTGAAAACACTCACAACGAATCTTTTTGCTCGATCATTTGCCAGTCCATCCGGGACGCCCCGACGAACACACAAGGTGGTCCCATGTTGTCGTTCCACTCGACAACCCCAGCTTGGACGATCGATCCTTGGTTACCTACCGAGGTAATCACTGTCGTGGGCGAACGGCGGTATCGCGCACCCAATGTCACGGTACGTGAGGAAAAGAGGACGGTGCCAGTAGAGGTGACGAATACGGTCTGCGCGTCGTCCGAGTCTATCTTTACCTGACGTAGACTGATGTTCATGTTGAAAAGGCGGGTCTACGTGTGATTTAGAGCGTTCGGTGCTTGGGAGCAATTTTGAGCTCGCACGGTCGGTCGCTAAAACAGATCGGGAATCCGATTTCAACACAGCAAGTGTCTGCACGTGAAGGGGTTATTGTCGGAATTGCCGTCAACCTGATGCATGCAGGGCCGTATTTGTGAGCGGCAGGGCCCAAACGTGAAACTGAGTCGGTGGAAAAGACATAGATATCACTAGGGTCAGATCAGGGTGTACCACGTTCCCTTTCAAATCACCTCGGATGTAAGGCAAAGGAAAACGTACCAACAGCACATTGCAGCAGCGATTTTGAGGGTACGAATGTCATCAAGAAGCACACCCATTCACAGAACCCCAGAACAAGGTTAGGGTCACAGTCACCCTACCTCCCTCATTTCCCACGTTCCGATTCGACCATGTCCCCCACGCCCTACGTCCAACCCGGTGAACCTCTGCACGACTTTCTCCGTTCGTTTTGGCAACGTCAAGTCGATGCGGCCGAACAAGAAACGCCCGATTACAGACACCCCCCGCTCCCACTCGCGCGGATCAAAAAAGTGATGAAGAGTGACCCGGATGTCAAGGTGCGCCTTCTGGGTATGGGTGTAGGTGTACGTCTACTGAACCCCATCTCATCGCGTCCAGATGATCGCAGCGGATGCTCCCATTCTCTTTTGTAAAGCTTGCGAAAGTGCGTGTCTTCTTCCGTTGCTCGCGGCATTCCCCACATATACACCCGACGCTTGATGCAGTCTTTATCTCCGAAATCACCGCGCGTGCGTTCATCGTGGCCGATTCGAACAAACGACGTACCCTCTCCCGCGCAGACATTGCCAAAGCGCTCGCCAAGTCGGACCAGTTTGATTTTTTGATTGATATCGTGCCGAGGGAGGAAGGGCTAACGGGGATGAGCCATGGCGGTGGTGGTACGGGTACGGGTGTGACTCCAGCATCGAACGCTGCGACTGCCACCAGCACCGGCACCGCTCCGGCGACGGGTGGAAATACGGTGCGTCATACCTCGCGTCGTATACAGTCACGCGTGTCCAACTCCTATGACCTCGGTACACCCAGGACCCAGACCGACTGACCAGCTCGGGCCCAGGCAGCGGACACGGAAACGTTTCCTCCTCCAGCAGTGTCCTAGACCAGGTGAGTCTATCCCCCTCGAGTGCACCGCGTACTTATTCAAACGGGCCCCTTCCTCCCTCCGCTCGACGACTAGTTTTACTGACCGACGATCGTGTTCCTTGTTGTTTCTGACATGGAGTCGTGGGTGCCTCTGCCTCTTGGATGCGGTGTGCTCGAACGGGTTGAGTTCGTCGGATTTGATCTGTCGACCCCATGGACGCATGCGGGACTGGGTATGGGATGCGTACGGCGTTGCTTGATGACAGACGGAGATACTTTTAGATGTATAGAGGATGTGCGATGAGAGAGGACTCGCCGTTGTATTTTTTTTTGCATAGATGTGCTGAGAATTGGAGAAGAAAAGGCGATCGGTCCACTTGACCTGTTGCCCAAAGTCTCATCTTGTCCGTCGTCGTCGTCTTGAGACCCTCCCAGGTGGCAAACTTGTTGAACATGAAGACGTCCGGAACAAGTTTTGCCACAAGGCTCAGTGTTCGGCGCACACGGACCGACGCCAAGGTTTTCAACCCACTCTTGTCAACACGGATCTTCCGTGGCAGAGCCTAGTATCAAAAGATATGGTACTTTAGCAAAGGATGTGACAGCCATAGTATGTACTATCTCTTCCCCACGAGTGACGACTCTCCTCTTCGTTCATCCGAATCCTCTCCCGAATTAAGCCCATGGATCAAGTCATCTAAATTATCCACCAACCCAACGACATCAACTCCACCGCGAGTGCAGGTGAGCTATCGAATTGGATCCCCTCGACGATTAGTACGACTCGACTTGATCCTCACATTCTCGACTTGATCCTCACGCTCTCAAGTTTGATCATCCGGTTCTTGATCGGTCGTGTGCATCCATAGCAAAGAGCCACATCTCCCCTGCAGCTCTATGTAAATGTGTCTCTCCATTGCTGTCATTGGCTCATTGACGCCTACCCACTTCCTCACATCCTCATATTCACGTCCATGCCAACACCCGATGACTCGCCCGCCCGATTCAATTGTGTTCGCGCTCGATATGGCTCTGGTCAGCCTCATACTGTCTCGCAAGCTACTTTTTTTTTTTTTTTTTTTTTTTTTTCATCACCTGCGTGATGCTGGGACCGACGAAGAGCGTGCTCAGATCCAAGTAGCAAAGCATGGCAACAGCCAGTCTGGTCGCGCAGCTCATAGACGAAACAATGTCCTACCCAGCCAGAAGCGGGACAGAGACTTGGGACAATGCTCCAGAATCTTCTAAACGAACCAACGAATGTAACATGTTGAACGACCTGAGACGGTCATGTAGCCATATATGTAGATGGTTTGGATGGTGTATGACCTCTCCGCATTTCTCCGCATTCTATAGCCACGCAGATATACCACGAATTTGCCATATATGTCAATCTCACTCCTGCAGCGTGACCACGATTAAAATGTAAATATGTCTACCATTATTAGGTTACACTATAGCACAGGGAAATACAGAGCACACCCAGTTTTCACTGAGCCTCAGGTGATTGCTCGTTTCATCTCACCACAAATACCCATCGCTTTTTCCTTCGTTACGTACACTTTTGCAACATCCACAGACCCTCATTCATCCAAATCTTCTCCGAAATCAAGCCCATGGACCAAGTAATCTAAATTATCCACCAACCCAGGCACCACGCCCTTGCTCGGGTCCCACGGATCTGGCAACGCTGTCGGCGCATCCGTACGAAAGTCGTCCATGATGAGATGCTCAAACGTAGCGGCAGACGCGACGCGCGGGGTAAGTGGTACACCGTCATCGAGGTGCCATAGCTACACGTCGACACACATGTCCATATTAGCCCAGAAAACACGCTGGAAAAAGAGAGCGTGGGACCCACCTTGCTGATAAACGCGGGCAGGGAAGAGTGGCTGTAAATCGAACCGTTCTTGCCGAGGTGCTCGAGTGCGCCCTTTTGGACCCAAGGCGAGATGACGAGCGTGGGCACGCTGGGACGAGGTCAAAGGGTGTTTAGAAAGGCGAGGACAGGGGGAGATGTACCGGACCCCAAGTCTGTCGAATGAAAAGATATAGTCTCGTCCATCTTGCGCGCGTTCTGTATAGGTGAATTCATCGCCCGAAGGGACGCCCACGGGCGGTGATACGTGATCCGCGTAACCCTGTATCCACTGGGTGAGTCTATATCCAGGAAAACGAGGATACGACGGACACCGTGTTCGTCAAAGGTGATCAGAAAGAGCATGCTCTCCCACTGAGGCGAGTTGCGCAGTGCCTCGTACACGCTTTTCGTCCATGCCTCGCCCATGTTGATCGGACTGGGAGGATGCATCGAGTCATAATTACAGCACTGGACGAATAACGCATTAGGAGGGCAAGGCTCAAAGAGAACCATCATACTTCAGGGTTGATCCAAGTAAACTGAGGCAACGTCCCCGCCTCGGCATCGGCAAAGAACTGTGCGATGGGCTGAACGTGGGTTTGCCACCTCCCACTCGTGTACGTCCACTCATAAAACTCGGCATCCGGGTTGAAACTAGAGTTGTAATAATTGATCCAACTGACATTGGCTTCGTCGAGCTGTTGAAAGATGGAGCGCTGGGGTAGACCAAAGACCTCGAACGTGTGATTGTTTCTGCCGTGTCCATAGGACATGCCAGACGTGATATATGCGCTGCGTTTCTCCGTGAATCGTCAGCGCGTCGGTGAAAAGGTATCGAATGTACCGATTGGGATTCGTCGGACCAGGTACGTCGCAAAACCAACGGTCAAACAAGACATAGTTTTCTGCCATGGTGCGATAGACGGGTATCATGTCCTCGGGGAGGTATCGAATGACATCAGACGCCTTTGTCAAATTGTACGTGTGGTGGGTGATCTCGTGTTCTATCACAAACCCAAGCATACGTTCGCGTTGCTCGAGCAGCTCGGATGAACCGGATTCGTCGGGATGGTAGGTGGAAAAGAGTTGGTAGTTGACCCCAGTGATGGAGTGGTTCGGGTCATTGGGCGAAACATTATTTCCGGTCGGCTCGGCGCATATCCACGTCGACTCGGTGGACGTACGGTTGGCCTATGGTGTCGTTACTTGAACCGGGACGAGACGGAGACGGCGTCACGTACGGGATTACAGTATTTCTGTCGCAGATGACGCACGTTGTCGATATCATCCCGATAAGAGAGGTCACCAAAGAACGAATCAAACGAGCTGCATCGATGAGTGAGACATGTGGAGATGCGTTGACAGTGTTGCTCACCGATTCTCTTGGACAAGGACGACGACGTGTTGGATGCGTTCTCGCCAGTTGGCAGACGGACCAGATGCCAAGACGACATCGATAAGTGCAAGGGCGAGGGCGATGAGGAGCATGGTCAGGTCGGGACGAGGCCATGGCTGTCGTTGCGATTTATAGGTTCCAAGGACGTGGTTCTGACGAGGCTAGACTGTGCTGATAGGGTATCCACGTTCCTCAACCGTCCAATGAGAACTTTATCTCGCCTTGGCTGCTTCGGCATGTTGACGTGGATAGAAGAAGAGGAACGACTCTGACGACCAAAAGGGATTAACCGACGAGCGTACTCCAGTCACACTATCTCACCGTAACAGATTCATGGATAAGGACAGGGAAAAGTCGCAACTAATTTGCGAGTATGGATTGCATAATGTCATACGTCGATATGACTTGGAGGATCGTATCATCATCTCGGTGCGAACTTGTCACAAGGCACATCCCAAACATCTCACGACCTACCAGGCGTACTTTTTGACGTATACACTCCAGTAATACTCATTTGCAAAAGACTCTTTGATAGTTCGGTAGTTTGTTATTCGCAACGTCGTTTGGATACCTCTCGGAGTGGGGCCAAACGCGACACAGCGGCGCCATTGTTCCTCATCATACGCACTGCATGTTCTCACTGGCATGACCTCCCTCCCGGATAGATACCGAACGGCAAGGTACTGGTCTATCATAGGTATGTTTACCAAGAAGGGGTCTTTCGGAGCGAGACCATCAGGATATACATATCCAACAGGCCAGGGAACACGCATGAAGCACCATGGCGTTTCGTTCGGAAATGCATTAATGATGCAAGTCCCGATTAGGTAGTACGAGAGTAGATACCATATGTTTCCTGCAAGCGATAGCCCGTCATTCAGTAGATAATATCAGATACGTATACTGCGCTTACCCCACTATTAGAGCAAGATCAATCACCAACGCACCCTTACGACGGTCCACCCCCTGCAAATGACGACCTCGCAAGACTCTCTCTCATCTCTCTCCACACCGTCGTCGCTCCTTCCAAAGCCACATTTTCTGCCTTTGCCAAGGCCACCTCCGAAAACGCATTTCCAGGAAGAGCACGGTAATTTGTCCAGATCATCTTGGACGGCGGAACGAGCACATTCTGTACAGCGTATGTGTGATCCACGCCAAACAAAAACGCAAAGCATCCAGAATGATCTGTGTTGGAGTCGCTGCGATGGTGCTCCGTAACGAGCTGGGGCGAGCTCGACGGAAGATGCGTCACAGCGACCGCACAAACGACGCCACGCATGGGGATCGAACCTGCACTGAGAAGCGCGAGACTACAAGCGTTGATCTTAGCGGCGAGCAACACGTCCGTATCCGACGACATCCCGGACGCGCGCAAAGACGGAGTCAACGCTTGAGAAGACGACAAAGGCGAGAGTGCCTGTACCACGACTTGAATGAGCGTCCTCGGGTAATGCGCGAGGATACAGACGCGCTCGAGGATCCCCTTGAGTGCGATCGCGGCACGTTTTTCGGTGGTGCCCGGAACGGAGGCGAGCGGGCGGACATGGACGTCGACAGTGGCACGAACGGGGTGTTCCGATGCTAAGCGGATGGGTGAGATGGGTCCGCTGACGGAGGCGATGGCGATAGTATGTCCGAATGCGAAACGGGCTGAACCGTCGACGCCAGAGAGACCGTCGAACGCGATGTGGATTGGAAGAGACATTATTGCTTACGAAAGCATACTCCTTTCGGTCCAGTCGATCGGATTTGAAGCGCTACAAGAACTCAAGGAATCCAGAGATGTGTTGGTCCCCATGTGAGACTACTAGGTCTATGCATCTTTTGAATGATAGCCCACGTTCCATGATGGCACCTATCATGCAAACGCGTCAAATTTTATTTCTTGCTCCTGACAGGGATTGATTTTGACAAGCTAAAGACGGTAGTGCTCCCGATAGCACCAATATTTCATATGTCCCCATCCGGCGTTTTGACACACTCAAAGACCTTTCTCAAGGCACATCGCTATCAGATCGAGTAGAATGGATTCCAAAAGTCCCCGTTCAGTTGACATGGTGGGCACACCGCGCCCGTAAGCTTACACAACTTGGACTTACTGAAACATCGCTCGAAAAACGGAGATCTATACCATCGATGAGCCAAACACGTTCCATACACACATATAAAGTATTGCTCTCGATCCCTCAACAGTGGTTTACTTTTGACCGCAACAGTATCTCTCCGTCCAGCCCCTTTCCCCATCGGCTAAATGTTGTATATCTTCCGTAGGGTCGGATAGTAGGAGAAGCTGCCGCCATGAGAGCGGCGGGCATAGGAATGTTTGGGAGACAGCTCTTGTGAGCCCGTGGTTGTCGCTGGACTCATATTTATCCCTTCCTGTATCACTCCCTTGAACAATTGACTTCCTTTGAGGCTGGACTCGACGGCTACGTCTGCCCGATCGGGGTTCCCTTTGACCGTCTTGTCCGTTCAGTCGGCCATGTGGATCGCATGTCTATTTCCCGGTGCGGCCTTTTCCCCGCGTGAGCGGGTAAGCTCGTAACTGTGTGCCCCGGCCCGATGGCAGCGTATAAAATGACCTCCCAGCAATCGAGTCTGGCATCCCAGTCACCAAACACCAGACACACCGGACTCAATCCACCTGTCCATCCCAAGCACTCTTCATATCTATCCATCATCATGAAATTTGCATCGCTCGCAGCGGCTGCTCTCGCATTCGCCCTCCCTGCCTTTTCCCTCCCCGCCGCCGAATCTGTTCAGACGCTGACGCTCTCATATGACCCCATATACGACAACCCATCCACCCCACTTAGCAGACTCGCCTGCTCCGACGGCGTCCACGGTCTCATCACCAAAGGGTACACCGATCTCGGATCCCTTCACAACTTTCCTTACGTCGGAGGCGTGTACACCGTGGCGGGTTGGAACTCGCCCGCGTGTGGGACGTGCTATCAAGTGACCTGGAACAACAAATCGATTCATGTCCTGGCGGTGGATGTTGGTTCTGATGGGTTCAACGTATCGGAGGAAGCGATGAACGCGTTGACGGGCGGATTAGCTAGCCAACTCGGCAGAGTTGCTGTCACGTCTGTTCAAGTCGACGCGTCCAACTGCAAGATCTAACGATCGAATCAGCGTCTAACAGGTAGGAATGCAATCCTTTACTCACGTTTAATTGCAATTGCCCGTTCTGAACAACGACATAGGCATTCTTCTTTCACATACATTTTCGAACTTTATTGGAGCATATCGTTTCTGTTACTCGACCATTTTCGTTTGGGTTCGTCGCCTAATTCATGTGGACAGTAGAGAGACAATGGACTTGAAAGTAGAAGTACTCGTATTGCTTACGAAGTGCACAGAAATATAGGCTACTCAGTTGATTCAGCGACCAGGTTCCGTGTGCGCAACGAAAGTCTGCAGGTGCCCAAGGCATGATCTGGGCCAGTCCCCATTCCGGTTGTTCCACTAGGCCCGTCCCTTAACCAAGTCCAGTGTTCTTGAACAAACGGTTCTTGTTGTTTAGCAAAATTATTTGGTTAGGCCATGTACTTTGGCTGCTTCTTTGTTCCCAAATTCCGGCTACGAGGATGGTGTGATCCGTCCGGTATCAATGTTTCCCCCGGCGAGCCTTTAATCAAGCAACGTTGCCTTGGGAAAGAAAGTGAGAGAAAAAGCAAGTGTGACAATATGCAAAGGATGACTCGGAAAAATCACTATCTCGGAGTGCTAAAACGCATCGTGCTGGCGATGTAATAGATACCGATCCGCCACTTGCGATAACAGAGTAGAATTGCTCCCACCTGCAGAATGATGAACTACTTACTAAAAGAAGAAGGCTGATTGTGTCGAGTCTACCTTGCATCGTAGGTCGATATCGACGGCCATGGAAACGGGGTATTCTGAGGGTAAGCGGAGGGAGGTGATGGTTCACTTACAGATGGCGTTGGTGTGTTCAAATGTAAAACATGCTGAATCGTCGACGCCAGGGAGGCCGTCAAAGATAATAATACTGTGGATTAGCATAGGAAGACATGGTGAATGTTGTTAAACCCTCTTTCTTACCCAAGCAAACTAGCAAACTTCTATCTTTTTCTTGTCGCTGTGTTCTATCAGATGAGCAAAGATGCAAAGCTCAAGTCTGAGGAGGTGATGAAAGTGTAAGTCCCTCCGGTCGCAATCTGGAGGGAAGAGACGAGCGTTAGCTGCATGGGCGGGCAGGGCAGGCCTCGGAAGCGAGTCATCAGCGAGGCTATTCCCCCGTGTTTCAGCTACAAAGCTTGGAGGTGTACCGCGTGGGCCAAAATGAATGTACCGCGTGGACCAACATGAATGAATGATGGCTAGCGAACAGAGGAGACGAAGCGACACAGCCACTCGCGCATGGTCATTCCTCGCTAGCATGTTGTCTACGTACTTGAACAACCATTTCCACTTCCTTTCCTCCAGCAGTGTCGTTCCCGCCGGTCATTTTTCTCGGGGCTGATTTGGGAGCGACCTGCTTTAGACCTCTATGAAGCGATATCAACCTGTCGGTTACGCTTGCCAAAACCATATCCAGTGCATTTTTGCGAGACGCGAGTGGTCGTTGTACAGCGCGTCGCTTTAGGATCCTAAATCTGTGTAAGGTACATTTTAATCCTGGAGAAACCAGATGGTCATTCGTACGTCCGCTATCATCGTCATCCTCCCGAGTTTGTGAGGCTAAAGAGTCGTTTTGACTATCAGTGGGTGATCCTCCGATTGGCAGTACTGGTCAGTTGTTTCATGTTCAATGCGTTTGTCTGCATTGGTTAACCGGTTTTTGACTTGCCACGCCTTTGAAGCATTTCTAACATTAGCGTGCGCAGTTGCTGGTGATCCCCGCTGCCAATATTTTGATCGGTTAAACCTGTGAGGCTGTGAACGTTGATCCATTTTCTTATCTGATTTTCCTTTACCTGTTGCCGATCGTCCGGTATTCTCTGTCCGTAAAAATTGATGGGTCTGCTATAAAGCGAAGTTCAAGGATGGGTCGTCCATGGCCCGTAACCTTCCTCCGAGCTTGCAAGTTTTGTACTCCACTTAGTGCTAACTGGATAGCAGTTTAATGAGCCCGGGTACCAGCTCCCGGAATGAATCTTCTGTGCGACGAGTCGCTTGACAATTAACACCTGTCAGAGCGGAACCTTTAGTCCGGACAGGGACGCTTTACCCCAATCGCTGCGAGTTAAATTTCTCATTCGATGACAAGGCGGTCCGCATATCCCGCCGGAAGATTGCTCTATCGCCTAAGCGACGCACTACCGATCTTCCTCCATATATCCTCTTGGATCTACAACTGCAAATTCTGTTTCTCTTGTTCCTCTATCTTGCACATCATCGTCCTCCAATGTACTCGGAACTTACGCTCGTGAACTCCACCTCGCCCATACCCTACTATCTCAGTACAACGGATCTCAGAAACGCGGTCATCTTCACTGAACCAAGTGTTCCACTCTATAGAATAACGAGCGATGCCCGACACATGAAGATCTACGATCTTACCAAGTCTGATCGTGTCATTGCTATCCTCCACCGTCGCAATTTTCTCCCCGACACCATCTCTTTCCCGTCCCAGCACAGCGATGACGGTGACACGAACAATACGAAGTTGGGTTCAGGGGAGCGGATGAACATCCAACGATGGCTGAAGCAGTCCATAACATCCGATGGGACGTAAGTTAGCGCGGTGTTCTGTTTTTCTGGGTGGCTGAAGTACTCATATGGCGTATTGGTTGGATCAACGACAGAGCTGTGCTCACAACTCATACAGAGGGCGGACCGTGTGTCTGGAAGGAAACGTCGAAGCACAGATGGAATGTATGAGCTCATCTTTGCACGATTCTGATCTAACATATCGCTGACGATTCGTATCACCTAACCTACTGGACTCTCGTCCGATCTCAGGTTTTTTCACATCACAGCCTCGAGAACGCCATCGCATCATGTTACCTTTATCAATCTCTCCCACCAACCCAACCTGCGTTCGTCCTCAAATCCACGGATGAACAACTCCGAGACGATATTGCCATCGCATATCTAGTTCAACGGTACCGCACGATGCCGAAGCACAGACCGATTTCGTTTTTGACGTCAATGCTTCGTCGGAACCGTGCAAACGTCAACGCGCGCCCCAGCCCGGAAGTCATGATCGTGCCGAATGTGTCGTTTTTCTCCGTGTGGTTTGAGTACAGACCTGTTTGCGCGAGATAGAGATATTTGGGACATTTGATGGTCTGAAGGTACTTTTTATGTATTTTATTTTATTGTAGCGTACCTGTATGCCTTATTTATCTGACAGTATGGCGTTGACGTACAGTTAGTCTGATTCGAGAAGCCATGTACCTTTTATTTTTCGTGACGACCACGCTCTTACTAGTAGGCAAGAGTGTATGACTTGGGTTACGCCTTGAACCCCGATCTTCTCGCTTCCCTATTTTTTGGACGTTGACGAGAACGAGGAAATGAGAGCTGAAAACTAGGTTACATGTACGACTCTACGCATACACTGCAAAAGCACCACCGGAAGCCGCTCATTACCCGACGTGACAGCAATGTTAAATGACAATCCATCGTTCAAGGGCATCAGAAGCATGAACAAAACGGAGAAACTACCCCAAATGCACATATCACTTACATACATTCCACACATATGTGTAGCGTCTCCTTTCTCGAAAACGTCTCTCCATAGTGCTCGCAGCGCCACTTCATCAATCTCAAATCTACTGTCGGCACATGCCTGATCAGGCTCCCGCACTGCATCGGTGCGGTGCGACAGCCATACCAGCAAAATGAAATGATCGCTTTTACATTTCCACGGACGGTATGAACACACGGAAATGAGCGTAGGCGTCTTAAGGATCACTGGAAAGACGGACTTCGCAAATCCCATGTGGGAAAGCCCATTTATGAGTCAGTAAGATTCGGAAATGCAAGGGTAACTTGGTGTGTTTGGCTCGAATAATAGCAATGGTACCGAGGGCGACAATGGCAACCGTACTAACGACGGTGACGGTGATGATAATGGTGGTAATAGTGACAATGGTAAAGGTGGGGTGATTGCAGTGAAGGCAGGTAGAATGCCGGGCCGGAAAAGTTTTTGGGGTGTTAGGCAAGGAAGTCATCACTGGAGGAACATGATCGTGTAAGTTCGCTCTCAAGGCGGTGAGCACGACAACAATATGAGTGACGGCGTACAATGGACGAGGCCGGTCAGGCTTGATGTCATGCTCGTAGTACATGACGGTCAACAATGACACAGGTGAATCTGCAAACTTGAGGGGGCCCTACAAATGGGATGAAGAATGTTGGGCAGTGACATAGAAGGTTTGAAAGCACCGATGCTATGTATTGTAAGTGGAGGGGACCAATCAATTCTGTTGGGTTGACTTATCATTTTCGTCTCCTATAATTACATTATATCAGGGGTCACAAAAGATCTTTGGGTTAGTGAACCTACCCCATGACACAATGAAAAACACTCACCCGATTTGCAGTAACTTGTCAATTGATCCACTAGTCTATCTGCAGGTTGGACCCCACATTAGCCAAAGTTATCTACCTACTTTTTTTCAGGAAAAAAAAAAAAAGGAGATTGAGTTCTGCCCTCACTAAAACCTACCAACATCGAATCGGAGCTCTCACTGATCTACTTATTGAAAAGCCGCCAGAGAGTAACGTTAGCCACACAGCGGATCACATTCCATCAGGGTCACGTCTTCGAAACAGATATCTAAAGAGCTTCTCTTGCTATCATTACCAAGATTGCAGTCTTCCATCTCGGATCATGCGGAACACTTGACTATGGTGGTCCACCTTACCGTAAGTAAGAGACATGCCTACAGAGTGCAAGCCATGTCCGACTTAAGTTCGATTTGGCGGTTTTCAAGTTACTTCACAGCTGCCGTGATAGCATTCAAAATTTTGTGTAAATAATGTAGGTCACGACCGGATGGTGATTGCGACGGACGGAAAAGGGATGATCTAAAAAAGGGAGTCAGCGAATCGAACGGAACGATAAGAGAGGTGAGGGCGAGATAAGAGTGAATTCCCGAGCTAACGGGAGAAGACGAGCGCTAGCGTTCAAATCTCACGGGAATCGAACGCGGCGTTGGAAGAGGATAGCGGGTAAGTACGATGGGTATCGTAATTGGCACTGGACTGTGTTTATACATGGTAGGTAGTACATATAGTGGGAACGAAACGATCTATGTAAGGCTAGCTCGAGTGGTTGCAACGAGTAGGTGAAAGGAAGAGAAAAAGAAAGTAAGAAAATAGATGAAGGAATGGGGGTATGGGAAATGGGCATCCGTGATGGTTTCTATACCTACAAAGTAAGCGGGTGGAAAGAGTACGAGTGGCAGGACTGACGCGGGATGGACACGCTCTATCGCTGCTTCTTTTTATTGTACGTGCGCAGGGTAATCGGATGGCGGGTTCGTCGTTCAGCGACCGCGTAGTCCTTACAATAATCCAAGTGAAGTGACCACTGCAGTGACACCACAGTATTGTAAGTAATCTGGAGAACTAGTTAGGGTAAGTACATATGTACATCTTAACCTTGCCGAAGGGGCCGCATGTCTTGATTTGCTCGGTATTTCCTTGAATGGCCACACTGCTATGTTTAAAAACATCTTGTTCCGTTTCTGGGAGCCGAGCCAGTTTTAGCCAGTTTCCGGTTGGGATTGGAAGCGACGGAGTC
Source organism: Austroboletus festivus (assembly GCA_038088875.1). Classification (NCBI taxonomy): domain Eukaryota; kingdom Fungi; phylum Basidiomycota; class Agaricomycetes; order Boletales; family Boletaceae; genus Austroboletus; species Austroboletus festivus. The sequence goes on along the minus strand of JBBPJU010000027.1, from coordinate 53,354 downwards.
CGACTAATCATCAGAGAAATGGACCTGGCCCCATGGTTGTTGGTACTCCAACTTAGTATGAACAACATAATGCACAGTATGAGAAACAGTTCTCAATGAACGCACAGTTACAAGACATGGAATTTATTAACAAGATTGGGGCGCACGTACCTACTTCCAGGTCTGTAGGAATGTTTCTGAAATGTACCATTCACCAGATAAATTGATCACACTGTCAAGAACAAGCGAAATCTGGCTCTAATAACGTAGTTCAATAACGCAGAAATCCTTGTTAACGTACAGTGGTAGAGGTTATTATATACATACAGTGCGCTGTGGGAGCTATCAAATTCCAGAGACACAACTGTAGTGGATATTGGTGTAAATACCTAGATGACTAGCTAGCTTTGAGAGCCTGAATACTCGAAGTTAGGGGAGGTGGTGTGGTATGAACAAACACACATATGCATACGGGCATGTTGTCCGCACGCATACATGCATTGGTGTGCACAAAAACACCAGGAAATATGGATGCAACAAGGTTGAGACTGAGGGGATGGGATAACGAAGTGAACAAGGGATGGCCTCGAGACATAGATGAGACAGACTCAGCCGAAGTGCCGACAATATTTTTGAAACTCCGCTATTATGAACATCATCTAATCAGTATGATACTTACTTGTGTAAACATTGGGGGGCCGAAAATGAACAATGGTAATGAATGCACTTAGCTATCCTGGTCGGTGGCTCTCTGCTAAACTTAGGTATGCTTACATGTTGAACGGATATGCAGAGGACTGTGGAAAACGACATGGTAAGCAGTTCGGAGTATGGCATACATCTGTCACTAGCATCAGAAATAACGACTTTCTTTTCTTGACCTACTTTGGCCTAGTCGAGCACCTCACGTCGATGCCATCGGTAAGTGCTGATTCTGGAGAAAGCTTAGACCCAGTACATTCCCCTGCGACTCCCTCAAGCTAATATCATCCGACAGTCCCTCCGACTGAAAGGCGGAACTAGAAGTCAAACCGCCTCGAATAAGCTTTCCTGAACTTATCATGTAGACTACATTTAATTCCTGGACGTCAAACTGTCGCATGTGCACGAATGATCTATTTATCTTCGTGAGAGAGTCTCCTGATACTAAGGCAATTCACTTGATGCAATCAGTGAAGGAGACAGCGAGTACACTCACACTCGCTTAGCACAAAGAGGAAGCCCATGAAGGAGGTGGGTGGGGATACGTTCTACCCCATTCAATCTAGTAACGACGTCTGACTCCTACTCCCTTCGACCCCAAGATTGTAATAGGTGTTCCCAGGGCTGTCTTGGGGTTATCCTGTCTAGATAGTCCAAATATTTTAGGACCCGATAATGGTAGGGTCTCCGATGTACTTGGCAAACGGACGAACAGGGCCAAACATCACTTACAAAGAACCACAGTATGCATACGAGAATGACCGATAGGGCTGTGTGTACACGCCATCAGGTTCAGTATCTATTCCAAAACATCCCGTCACGGAGCCATTCCTCGAAGCCCAAATTTATTTTACTTAAAAGAAAAGTTGTAACCGAATATCAACAGGCGCCCAGACATATGACGCTTACAGCAACTCAAAGAATCATTTTATAGCTTCTTCTCACCAAAACGTAGTGGTAACATGCAAAAGTTAGCTTTTGAACAATGAAAGGAGAGAACCAAGCCCTCACCTCATTCGTCCTCATTACACGTATGTTCCGTCCCCTTTCTCCGTCCTGTCTTCCCACACCGATCACAGCGCTGCCTCACGAGCTTTAAATGTACCGTCAGAACGTGCCTGATAAGACTACCCCGTTGCATCCATGCAGCATGGCAGCCACGCCATTGACAACAGACCATCTCCTTTTCATTGCCGCGGATAGCGTGCACGTTGCGGAAATGGAAATTGATCTGGGTAGGATCTTTGGAGAGGTGGGCCCCGCAAAGCATGTTAAATTCGTGTGGGGACAACCATTGACATGTTGTGTGGAATTCAAGGCTTTGATTATGGACAATGGTCGGCGGATTTTGTGTTGGGGGTAACAGTGAGTGCGATAATGATGACGCTAAGGATGGAGGTTCAGGGATGAGGAAGGGTAAAATGGAAGGAAAGTTTTTAAGAAGTGGGGCAAGGAACTCGTCGCTGAGGAAAAGTCTGTATGTCAGTCCTTTAGACAGACGTGATGACTGCCTTGATAAATACATACAGTGGATCAGGTTCGTTTTCATACCACTCTTGATTCATGCCGATCGTCGAACGAGGATTGCAACTGATAGAACTATGTTTCGAATCGCTATGCAAGCAAAGTTCTTTCCACACGCTGGACGGACGGACAAGACGGTTTGAGTGGGCAACATCATACAATCACAGAGGTTTTAAAGTAATTCCAGACTCTGAACCAGGTGTCGAATATGAGGTCACTCCAATGATTCTTTTTGCTGTGACCTCAGCAAATTTTGTTCGGTCAGCCCACCTATTTCATCACACACAATCCAAGAAAAAACTTCGTGAACAAGTTAAAAGGCCGAATGGGTTAGTCTACCGCATGTCCTTAAGTAATTTACCGCGGCAAATGGACTCCCTGGTCACGTTATTTCATCAATGGGGCGTTTGGTTGTGCACCAGAGTTGACAATACTCCCGGATACGCCTAGTTCATTGAATCACGCGCAACGTTTTTATTGTCGTCTTTGGTGTAGCTTGCGAAATCTCCGGTATTTTCGGCACTAAAGCAGATCCTCCATGATATCGACCCGGAACTTCGCGACATGGCCGGTGCGTCTCAAACAAATTCAATCGTGCAGAAAAATCAAGGTTAGTAAGCCACGAACGATCGACAAAAGACTTTCTGCATCACTTACCTGTCAATGGAATATGCTTTCCGAAATCTGAGCCAGCATATCGTCAATTTTCCTGTCGTTGTATACGAGATGTCCGGCTCGAGTTGGCCGATCAGCAACGATTGAACTGTCTATTGGGTTCCGAAGCGAGATTAAACAACTGCGCACTGCTTGATGGGGCAGGTTGGCATCAATCTCACCAATATTGGAAACAGATGCATATGTACATCCTAAACTTGTAGGCCATCACGCGGCATACGAAGAAGTTCATGGTAATAAGAGACGAATGCCTACTCTTTTTGTGCTTGAATCGTGTTCGGTTCAATAATCGGAAGTAAGCCGAAGACGGGCTGTGTTCTGTTGTGTGGACCGACGGAACCGAGCAGAGTCTGAAATGGAACCTTACACCAGGGGATCCCTGAGCATTTTGGGGTATCGTGGCTCATCGAAGTCATGTTTCCACCCGGCTGGGGGACCTCTGAACGAGCGCACGGAGCCCTCTACGTTATTGTGTACATGTGCTCACCGTGACATGATAACTAGGAGGCATACTAACACACCAGTGTGAAAGCGAGTGAAGAAGGTGCTGAGGATGAGTGAGAATTCTACCGCTGCATGCCAGTACTTACTAAGACACAACTTTTAGGCGAGCAAGTGACGCATTTGTAGGCAAAGGGCAGGTAGCAAACAAAGCCAGGCAACTTTGCTTCGGGTTTACTAAGTACTAGAAAGCGGGAGAATCAAGAGTACTAAAGAGAATTTCCTTGAAACACCACGTGATTTCAATCCTGGTCGTCTCCGTTCGAACTCCTTTGGACTCAGACATAACTCCTGTATCTTTAAGTATACCATCCGCCAAGACTCTCGAAGGCATGATTTCTCGATTTCTCCATCAGTGCATGGTTTGTTTGGTGTTCGTCGCACATTCTCCTCGTTGTAAACTCACAGAGACTGACTGGAAGGGCCCCACAATATGATGCATGAAGACTTTCCAGGTATTCTTGAAGCGGAGAACCAGAAGTTTGGTCACAAAAAAGTTCTGTCCATGTCGCTGAATAGGCCAATACCTGAGCAAGGTCGAGCTTGACGGCATTGACGTATATAGTGATTCGGATGGTGGTGGTCCTTCAAGCTTCAGTGCTTAAGCTACTTACTAGCTTGTATAGGTTTGGCTTCGTACGTGCCTTTTATGCATTTTACTTATGATCATCAATGCCCGTGATCTGCAATGATTCAGTCAGCAGTGAATTCAGCCAAAGTAAATGATGTTACACACGTACATGTGCATGAAATTTCGTTGTTGCCATTTGTACACGCCCTTTTTTCTTTTATATTGACATCTCTGACAGACCTGACTTTGAAACTTGAGGTCAATCTTCCTCAGCTTTTAGGGTGGTCCTGTGACTAAATGATGTTCTACCTTGGAAAAACAGATACGTATAACCTATTTCTTCCCAACTTTTCACTATGGCGCACTTAAGTATTGTTGCATGTGGGCTAAGGGAACAAAGGGCATGATCCGTGCATAAATGGTTTGGCTACCTGGTGTATCTTATTTTTTTAAAACAGAACTGGCTTGGAGGAATGCAGCGCCAGACCCTTCATTGTGACTGTCTGAACTTGGTGATCTGGGATCTAATGCCATCACCATATAGAGCTTTTTTCTGCAACCCTGCACCCTTGAACGACGACATTCAAGATAGCCTGTTAGGCACCAAGTATACTGCACAGATTAAAAAAACTGGAAAAGGACCTCCTTTATCGTCCTAGATGTCCCTTAAACTTCTGCATGTGAGCACCTTCCAGGGACATGAACATTATAAATAATGTATATTTATGCAAGATGATCAGAAGATGTTTCAAATACAAATCTCATTCATGCTCGATACATATATGCTCCATGCCTTTTCTCGAAAACATCTTGTCACATCGCTCACAACGCCATTTCATTAACCCCAGGTGTACCGTCAGCATGTGTCTAATCAAACTCCCGCGCTGCATCGGTGCAGCATGGCAGTTGCGCCAACAACAGTCGATGATCACATTTTGATTGCCACGAATATGGTGAGCATCGTGAAAGTGGGATCTGGCCTGTTTTGGGCATCCGGGAAGATGGGTTCCACAGATAACGGGGAACCCTTCATGTGGGGATATCCACTCGCAGATCAATTGGGACTCAGGGCTCTGACAGTGGGAATGTATTCGGGGGATTGGCAAAGATGATGATGGCGATGACGATGACGACAATGATGAAGGTAAGGGCGTAGCGATGAAGAAAGGCAGAAGGTCAGGTAAGTCTTTGAGGAGTGGAGCGAGGAGCTCGTCGCTGGGGAGAGATGGTTACATGAGACCGGATTTGACGACAGAAAATTTACAGAAGGAGCAACACATACAGCGGATCATGCTCATTTCCATACCAGTCCAAGTACATGCTAACCAATGATGGTCAGCACAGATGGAACTATGTTTCCGCAAGTTGGGGGGACCGAATGAAGAGCATCATCCGATTATAGAGTCTTAAATTATCGACAGTTCTTCACACTGCAAGGTCTGTGGTGAATCTGTAAATTATATTCGGTGCAATTATTAAACTAGAATCAACAAAAAGGTCAAATATAGGGGCCGACAATCAATTCTTAGGCCTAGAACAGGAGAGGCTGCTGCGCCTCTCTCCAAATTTGCCACGGTAAATGAACCCATAATACATGCCGGTACTATATGTTACAGAGCGGAAATGCCAGCAACATGGAACCCCGTGACACACCTCTCTGGACAGTACTCCCAGACGAGCGTAGTACATATTCTTGCATACACACTGCTATAACTTTCTCAGGAATTCGAAATGATCCCTGAGTTGAATTTGCCCCTTTCAAGGCATCGAAATCAAGATGGGTTGCACTTTGAAAACGAATGAAGGGTACGCTCACGGCTGACAGACCATACTCATGATGTTCTATGCCCAGCTTGCCCGATTTCGGCAATGCTGTGGAATGTTTCAAAACCCAAAGCGTACCACCAACGCATTGCTTATCTGGCACTTTAGCATACACTGTAGCACCGAGATACACGTGTAAGACGGCAAAAAACAAGGTTCTTGATGCCGAGATGTCGGTGTTCGCAGCGGAGGGGTCAGTGGGGACATCTGTATAAAAACAACTTTTATAGCACTCCCATGATAGATACGACGATCCATCCGAATTCTAGAGGCAAAAACATAAAAAATAACTACTTACGATCCTCCGAATGGAGAATACAAGTAATCAAACACTGGGTTGATAGATCAGCATACGATACCATGTCCACAGAATGAAATTCAGATTCGATAAGAGTGCACCTTATTCAATACTAGCGTGTCGGTATCAATACCGCCAATCAAGAGCACGGAAGCATGCGTGAATCTTACCAATATTATCTCTTCCAAACGTAACATAATTAATATTGGATATCTCATCTTTTGTTCTGCATTATCCCAAATGATAGTTGGTGATTCGATTGATGCTGTATGACTGTCCAGGGTCCACTGATCACTGATCTATAGTTCGGTCCCACTTTCGGTGGCGAAGGCTGAGCAAACGTCAACCAGTGTTCGGCTGAGGATTTGGAGGGAACCGATTAGCGCAGCGGACCAAACGCATACAACAAGCTGTAGTTCGTGAAAAAGATCGTCAAAACATACTATTGTGAAAGTATACTGATGATGGATCCAGAAACGAAGATACCGATACCATAAACACTGAAAACGCAGAGTCCATTGTGGCAGTCAAGTGCCAAAATCAAATGCTCGAATTGTCCGACAAGTAATATTCATCAACTCATGACCATGCCGAGTAAATGTTACTTACTGAGCGTAATTTGGGCAATCCTATTGTTCATACACGGTAGTTCACCTCGCTCTGGGGGCTTGGAGTCCGCCACCGTAGGGTTCTACTCTCTGGGGTATTCCCCAGATTTTGAAACGCTGCATTCACACTCAGATGAACCTCCGACTCCTCAGCTGAGGGAAAATGGGTTGGCCATAGCACTTGTATATCTTTCGGCATGAATATCAGCTGGACAGTCGACAAACGAAGAGGTAAAGAAAGCATGCCAGAGCCCTTATGCATGGTGTAGCAAGCACATCATTCTTCACAAGAACTTTGCGCTGCTAAACTATTCGAGCAACCGCTTTTTTTTTTTTAAAAAAAAAGTAAACGTCAACTCCTCTTGACAGCTTTATCAGAAATCTTTAAAAGAGCGCGGAACAGTCATATCGACTAGCTGGCTGAGAAAACGGATACACAACCAAATTCACGGATCGGCCCCTCGAAGGCTTGAAGATCCGTAAGTTCCGGTATGTCACGCTTCAACTCATCCGAATGATGTTTTCCAACCCTGACAGCTTGGTCGCTGGTCGGTACGTATTAAGCGTTGTCAGGGGTCTATGGAGACGGTCGGCAGGAAAACAAAGGCGCATCGCCTCGTCCACTGCATACTGCTCTCGGAGGCTCAACTGCGGGGCGCCATCCCGTCGACCACTCCACAACTAATCAGTAGCCTCACGACCCTTCCAAGTGCTTGCTCTAGCGGATGCCGCATTTCGAAATTGTTGGAGAAATAAACGCCTTGGCTCGATACGTATATAGCGGCCACGAATCCGACCTCTATACTGTATGTGGGGAACGATCCTTATATAGCGTATATAAAAACGTTAATCGCCGCAAGGGCACCAGCTTCGGGCCCTGAGGTATCCACCCGACAACACCAGATCCATGTTCGAAGTAACTTAGATTTAAATTCCGTTGGCTGGCGAGAGTGACAGTGGGCGTTCCGAACCCATCTTTGACGATCTCTTTGAGTCATCGAATCCAATTTTGGGTCTTGTAATGTATAAGTAAGCATATATAAGTGAGATATATATTATTTAAGACATGTCGCCGAGGTCAAGTAAGAAGCTGGGAGGACACCTTTGTCGGCGAATCAGGGATTTTATACTAGATGGATAAAGTAGAGCACTATGCACACGCCACATCAGGGCCGATTGACAAGCAGTGCAGTAATCATAATACTGTGCCGCGCCCTGTCATCCTGTCAAACTTCTACACCTTGAACCCTGAAAAAAATATGACACGTATATGCTAGTAGAAGGGGAAGAAAGTAACCCGCCGACAAACGGCACCTACAAATCGCTAGCTCTGACATGGGCCTATAAAAAGATCCAGGGCTTTACTCTCCAACATTATGCGGTATCTCTGAACGAGGTACGCAACGATGATGTCATCTCGGACGGGTTCGCCAGCTGCTTGAAGGACGAGCGCAGGTTGTGTCGGTGGGAGAGTGTGATGGAGGAAACACGACGCAATCGGACTATCGAGATCGTATTCTGCAAATACCTATACGAAGCGGAGATGGTGCGCACAGCGTGAGTGAAAGTGGCAGCGGAGACACGAGGGAGGTCAATATTAGCGATGCATACCGGTCGTTCCAAGTTGCACCACGACATACCTTGAGACGATATTTCGACGTAATCTTCCAGATGTATTTCCCATACTCAGTATTGAATGTGAATGCGGCCCTGTCGTGGTTAAAAATCAGCGGGAAACAAGTATTAATTCGCACTGCTGCACTGATGGCATCTAACGAGGGTATACTCACGTTCCGTCGGGCATTTTGGACCGCTTAAGCCATCGCGGGATGGTCATCTGCTTTGCAGCTCCCATTCGTCTGTTCCTTGTACCGTTGTACCGTGATGGAAAGGAGATCGTGTCGCAGAGGATATCTCTGTGGTGCAGGACCGCGATAAGGCGATCTGGGATGGTACCGTCGTAGATCTTGATATGACGGTCGTCCCCAGTCACTCTGTAGAGCGGTACGGCGGGTTCGGCAAAGATGACGGTGTCTGTGAGATCCGTGGAGCTCAGATAATAGGATACGGGTGGGATGGTGTTCACGAGAGTGATTTGCGAGTCCATCAGGATGGGAAAGGGGGAAAGAGCGTGAGGAAGAGTAAAAGGAGAGGCGAAGCCAGAGATAGAAGAGAGACCCTCGAGAAACTGACGCTGCGAGTACGCACGCACCGTCGATGGACGAGGGGAGGACGTTCAGCACAAGGACGCCTCAGTGGCAATCATCGCACTGGTGGTTGAAGTATTAAAAACCGGGATACGCACCCGTGTCGCTTTCGTTTGATTCGACCCTGGCGGCTGGCAACAAATTGGCCCCTGAAAATTATGCTTCACTTACCCTTTGATAGATTGGCGCCTGGCACATTATAATGGGTAAGCGAGACTCAGATACGCAAATAATAAATTTGCCACACAGCGTCGAGTCTCTCTTTTCTGGACACCTGAACAAGAGCAAAGAAAGCCCGCTGTGACGTGTTGACAGCAGTAGAGTAATCCGACGACGGTGATTTCTACGTCACCACATGTAAAAGTAAGACATATGTTATTGTACCAAAGTTTCAGCCTTCAAGATGGCAGCTATAGCCCGAACATCCGCGGGTTCCAAAAGTTTGAAGCTTTAAAGTCCGGAGCGTACACGAGGGGTTGGTAGAATCGAGATGTTTTGTCGACTTGATTTGTTTTGAGTGTGATTGCAAGTTGGCGCCGGCACTGAACGCCGGAACACGGAGCGCCGAGGAACCAAGTTCTACTAGTTCTTTACCTTTCCGTAACCCACCCGAGTACTATGTTGACCATCCAATCTTCAAAGCACCTTCTCGCATCCACATCCTCCTCATGTCGCCATAAACGGGTCGCAAGTTGGATTCGGACCACTAGAACACTCACCAGAAGCGTGTCAACATCCAGCGAAACGGTGAGTTTTCAATCCTCTCGACAAGACCCTGTCTTCTCTTAGGCTTCGTGTCGTATATGTGCTACAGTTTCGAAAGACGGGTCTGTATGACTTTCATGTCGAACATGGTGCCAAGATGGTCCCCTTTGCGGGGTATTCGATGCCACTCTCGTACGGTTCCGTTGGCCAAGGTGGGTCGTGAGACTCTTCTGGAAACTTTGGCATCCTTGATTTTTTTTTTTTCCCCTTCTTTTCAATTGTAGTCGCCAGTCACACCTACGTGCGTAGTAATGTAGGCCTATTTGACGTCGGCCACATGGTTCAATCAAAGTATGTCACTATCATTCTACTCTTACATTGTTATCATCGGCTTTCGGGACGAGCTGATTTGTGAACTGAATATAGCTTTCGTGGTCCAACCACGACCGCTTTTCTTGAATGGCTCACTCCGTCATCGCTTGCAACACTCCCGCCCTACTCCTCGACGCTCTCCGTGCTTCTCAACGAACACGGTGGTATCATCGACGATACCATGATCACGAAACACTCGGAAGAGGCCTTTTACGTCGTCACGAATGCGGGGACACGGGAAGAGGATCTCGCCTGGTTCCAAGAAAAGTTGGCTGAGTGGAACACGAGTGAACGGGCAAAGGATGGACCGGTCGAGCATGAAGTGCTTGACAACTGGGGCCTGATTGCACTTCAAGGTGCGTCATCGTGCCTTCACTAAAAACTATTATTCTATATCCACACTAATATGCGCGTACCCGATCCAATTAGGTCCGCAGGCTGCACGGTACCTGCAGGGGCTCACTTCATTCGACCTCAAAGGGTTGACGTTTGGAAAGTCCGCCTATGTTCCTATCGAGGGATTCAACCTTCATGTTGCCCGAGGTGGTTACACGGGTGAAGATGGCTTCGAGGTAGACCATCCGCTTCCTATCCTTTTGAATAAATTCATGTATCGGGGACACTACCCAGATATCTATCCCACCCTCACAAACAGTTGACGTGACTCGTATGCTCGCAAAGTCGCCTGTCCAACTTGCTGGTCTTGGTGCGCGGGACAGTCTACGCCTGGAAGCTGGTCTGTGCCTGTACGGAAATGATATCGATGATAATACTTCACCAGTCGAGGCGGGTCTGACGTGGTTGATTGGTGAGCGCGCCAGTTCTAATCCTCTGTGTACATGCGTGTCTAATGTCCGCGTTCACATCAATTAGGTAAAGAACGAAGGGAGGCAGGCGGTTTCATTGGCGCAGAACACGTGTTGAGACAGCTGAAAGAGGGACCTCTGAGGCGTAGGGTAGGGTTAATCATCGAAGGTGCTCCCGCGAGACGTTAGTCCCTCTCCATTTCCCATCTAAATGCAGGCCTGTTAATCGTATCTTCTTAGAGGGCGCACAGGTGTATGCACCTTCACAGACAGAGGGTATTGGTACGTGGCTTACCTCGGCTTGCATTTTTTGATACCATCTCATTTTGACCATATATTTGTGTTCCGCCCAGGGATGGTCACCTCAGGTATCCCATCACCAACGCTGGGAAAGAACATCGCCATGGCATACGTGAGGTCAGGGTACCACAAAAAGGGAACAGAAGTCGAGGTCGACGTGCGAAATAAACTACGGAAAGCGGTTGTGGCGCCAATGCCGTTTATCAAACCAAATTACTGGAGAGGTTAGGTGTGGGTCGCTCCGCGGGTGCTCACTTACATGGGCGAGGGATCAAAACGTGGGTCATTTACGTTTGATATTGGCTGTGTTATGCTGCATTGGGGACTACCGTACTGTCCTCGCTATGACCAAGACCATTCACGACAATGAGAATGATTGGCCACCGACCCTATCCACAGGCTTGACATTGTACCCAGAACAAGAAGCGTACAAAGGCCACCCTCTCACCTCCTGTACTTACCAAGGACATCCAGAGGGAATCAGGATGGCGATGCAGCTTTCCAAGTAGAAAAACGTGCCAGCGTTGGCACCAGTCAGCACTTGGATCCGCAGCCGCAGTTGGTAGCATGCTGTAGTGGCATTTTAACGTTTTCTTAAACGTTATCCACAAGTTCACCGCGGCTTACAGATGCTGCGATTGAACAGCACAATGGCTGAATGTGCAGGCCTGGAAATGGGGGGACGAGTACGTACATGCAGGGTGAGTATACCAGAATGACTGGGCTATGCGAGCGCAGCACTCAGGCTGTGCCATGAAATGGCGGGTTCGGCGCTGACTCTACACGAGCCAGTGGCTCGTTCTACCACCTCGATATCTCGCTTGTCACCGTCTCTGAGGTCAGTTTGGTTAGGGCTTGAGGGGGTAGGGTGGTAATAACGGTTTACTACTCGAGCGTTGTCTCTATGGCAAACCTTTATTACCCATCTACGAAGGTCGGCTATCAAACCGGTCACGAGCACAACTTACTTGCTTGGGCATTTTGATGTGATTATTGAACGGCTCCACTTCAGTTACATAAATAGACTTTCTTCATACGTCATCATCATCATACTAACCCATGGACCCGAGTAGCGTTGGCTGAAGCATTGACTTAAGTGGTATGGTCCAGCTGCAAAGGGCGGTGTTAAGTGGCCGCTTTTAAGAACGTCACGCATTTCATTGTAAAAACCATCCTCGTCGCCTGTCGACATGCGTATCCTGTCTAGCTTCTTCCTGGCCGTTTCCGCTGCCTTCGCATACCAGATTACTGATCCGGGAGGAGACCAGGGGTGGAGCGTCGCTGGCCCCAACAGCCTCAAGTGGAATCGTGTCAGCACTGATCAACAATATATTGCCGTGGTCCTGGTAAACGAGGTTAGCCTCCATGTATCCTTCTTCCTTCGTGCTTATCTGGACGCTTTAAATAGCAAAATTCCTCTTATAGCGGGATTTTGGCTGGCAGCCTCGACGGATCACTTGGTAGCATTATATGCCACCCACCAAAGGGAGGATGGCCTACAGGCAGTGGATTCCGTGTCAACTTTACCCCAGACGTACAACACCTTGATACTTTACTCGCTCAATCAGGCGAGTTCAATATCACCGGTGTTCCTTGCACGTCTTCTTGGACTGGTTCTTGGTCGACTCAGTGGGTATTTGATACGAATCTCTGTTTCCGTTATCTTACAGAATCTTTGTGTAGGACGGGCACTTCTGCCAGTGGATCTGTGGTTACGTCCAGCGTTAGTCCCAGTGGTTCTAGTTCAAGCGTGAACGCCAAGTCAACTAGCACGAGCGATGCATTCGTGGGTGTAGACCCTCGGACAGGGCTACTCACCACCGTTGCTGCATTAACGGCTTTCATTACGACCACGTTATTCTGATCTTGATCATACGTCTACTAGTAGAACTTCGTGCAATATCTTGTTCATTCTTCTCTTTCCTTGGACCTTTTGCTTTTGGCCCGGACGCCTACTTCACAAGCTTGATCTTTATACTTTTGCGTTTTGCTTTTTTTTTTTTATGAAAAGCTCATGAACCGAACGCAGATACTACGACTTATCGGACAAGACTTTCTTATTTACTTATGTTTAGCTCTCTACTTTGCTTAGACATAAATGTGACATTGAAAACTCAGCGCTTGTGGTCGGCTTTGAAGATGCGATCAGCCTGGCCCTCAGGGCTATGCTCCACGATGAAACACTCTACCCTAACCCAGAAGCATTTAAACCTGAGCGGTTCCTAGATTCCAATGGACAATTGACTGAAAATAACCCAGTTGAGCTTCTTTTTGGATTCGGCCGTAGATCTTGCCCTGGTGAGTTAGCAAGATACTTGATATTCTAGTAGAAGGCCGCTCATACAAGATACTATCATGCACTGACTTGGATAGGCCGACACATCGCAGATCCATCGGTCTGGATTGCCATCGTGACGATGTTAGCTACACTCGACTTCAGCACTGCTAAAGATGAGGACGGAAAAGGCGTCGATTTCGAGGCCACATTCTCGACTGGGAACACATAGTTAATTTAAACGATTGTCTTAATGTTCTCATTTCATTGATGAGTTATTTTCCAGCCATCCAAATGAGTTCTCTTGCTGTATCACCCCTCGCGCCAACATCAGCAAGGAAGCCCTCGAGCGTTCTCTCGCTCGGTAATGACAATGTGATTGTTCGGAGGTAGATTATCTTTGGTGGGTGGCCGGTGCATGCAGTGGAGGGAGGAAACGTGTAGATTCTTGCTCAGAAACTGGTTCATGATACTGGAACTCCGGTTGTTGCTCACCGACCCTTTGATAACTTAATCGTCGACGATCGAGCGCTTGGATGTATTGGATACATTTCAAAGAAAGTAATATGAATCTTAAATTTCAAGTTCATGATCTCACAGCCGTCACCAGTTTATGCGCTACATGATGCATCAAGCGAACAATGTCCAGCGCCAATATGTCGACGAACAACAAAAAGAATATGCCTTGTAGAAAACGGATATACGATGAGAAATGTTCCAAAAGGACAGCGAACACCAATCCTAATCACTCAGAATGAGCACCAACATTAGCCATGCGAGCAAAGAGTTGGATTTCTACCTTTCTGATGTTGATTTGATCGCTAGATCTTTCCGTTTGATGCGTCGAGAACAGACATGACGACACCTCTGCCAAGCTGCTAGCTAATCCACCCGTCAACATGTTTTATCACTTCCTCAGACACATTGAATCCGTCCGAGCCAGTGTCCACCGCCAAGACGTAGATAGATTTGTTGTTCAAAGCCACTTGGTAACACGTCCCGCATGCTGGCGAATCCCAACCCCCACAGTACACACACCCCCGATGTAGCGGAAGTTGTGCCAGTGTCCGAGACCCGTATACCCTTCGGTGATGGGACCGTGTGCGCTGTTGGAGAAGGCGAGTCTGCTTAATGGGGTGGATCGGTTGTCGTATACGGTGTCGTACGAGATCCTCAGCAGCGGGGATGGCAAAGGCGAGGAGGACGAATGCGAGAGCGGCAACAGCAAGAGATGCAAATTTCATGATGGTGGATAAGAGGGGAGAAGTGGATGGTAAGGAATGTTCGGTCTGGTGTTGGGTGACTGCCCACGGGGTTTCAAAGGGGTTCATAAAGTCAGGTGAACAGGCAAGACGCTGAATGGGAAATCTAATCGAGCAGACGCAGCCACTGAGCCCAGCCTTCAACAAGAGACTAGTGCTAGAGGGGGTAAAAGTTAATCCAGTGACAATCACGGTCACAAGAATTGTCTTCTGAGCTATGCCCGCCGTTTTCATGACAGTGGGTTTCCTCCCTATGTGACCCTGCACATGATATACAACGTTTAGACAACGAGGGGAGTAGACAGGATTCAGCATCGCAGTCAAAGGAACATGTTGGTCAAGCAACTTAGTCTCAGAGAGCATGACTATACAACACTTAAATAATACGTACTTGCCAATCAATCCTCACAATAAATGAAGATTGACGCGTTGTATTATGGGTATTATCGCCTGACGGGATCATAGAAGTGAAGATAGAGAGTGGTGAATGGAATCGACAGTCTTACATTGGGATCAACACATCGCACCACGGTGTAAAATTCGGCGGTGATCCACCAATACCGGCGAGAGATACGCCTACAACCTGAATACATACCCTGTCACAAGCCATTATTGTAAGTAGTAATCTGGGCAAGAGAGTCTCGCACTTGTGCTGAACATTCTGCATTTCCATCCAGGACTCTGAGTGCGTCCGATGGTCATTAGTGACCCATCTGCTTCCTTGGTTTTTATTATACTTCTGCATCTTGAGTTCCACTGGTCGGATGTTAGATATGTTGGCCAAAAGTGAGGTATGCATGCGCCAGCGAAGTCAGACAACCATCACTTCCATAAGCAGGCCCATCGCGTTAATATACTAGCCATTTTTTTTGGTAAACGAGGCGAGCCTCTATAATTCCTTTGTGTTTTCCTGGACGCTCTGGGCAGAAAAACTCCTACAGCGGGAATTTGACTGGTTGTTTCGAGGTTCCGTGTCAATTTTGTCCAAGATGTCCAGCACCCGGATAGTATACTTTCCCAGTTTGATCGATTCAATATGACTGGCGTCCCTTATGCGTCTTGGACTCATTCTTGGTTGTTCACTCAGGGAGTGTTTGATGTGTAACATCATGTCCATCACTGAACGTAATCTGTCTCTATAACGGGCCCTTCCGCCAGTGGTTCTAGTTCAAGCGCCAGTGCCAAGTCAACTAGCATGAGCGATGCATTTGTAGGTGCAAACCCTCGAACAGGGCTACTCACCACCGTTGTCGCATTAACACGTTATTCTGATCACGATCATACCTGTTCATCCCTCGCTTTCCCCGTTTATCCTGATTTTTGTACACTTTTCGTTTTACTTTTTTCTTGGATGTTCATGAACGATGTCGTCTATGCACGGTCTAACGCAGACACATTGGAAAGAACGACTTTGTATCGACATGACACAAATTATAATGCAATTGACAAACATCCAACAGTGATCACCAATTTTTAAAGGGCGAGATCTGTGTCATCAGAGCGTAGGTGCATGGCCTGTTTCTCTGGGCTATTAAAAGTTGCACACAAACACTATATGAAGCTACCTCAAATTGATTTACTGGAGGCTGGAGACTGTCTGAGACATTGGCCTGGATTTCGCTCTGCGGGGTGGTCACCGGGTATGTCTTGATGTTCGGTGAGCGCTGGAGACGAACCTCCTGCTAACGATGCAAGATCCGAGACGTCTAAACTGTTTCCTGATGGTCTTCATTGTGAGATTGAGTAGTGAGAAAGCTGAAAAGGATGACTGATAGTGGTTTGGACTCGTCAGCGATAGGGTCCGGACATGGCGGCGACACCATAGTTACATAGTCACTTCACGCCGCTCGTCATGTATTACAAAACAAATCTACTGTATGGCTATCTCGGAAAGTCGCGAGTATTGTTAAATAATGATAAAAACCATCTCCTCAGGGGTACGACGCATTCTGACACCCCTACTTGTCGCTCTTTGCTTTCTTAGCCGTACTCTGTGCACCGATGGCAGTCGACTGCTTCACCTTTCTCTTGTGAGTGCTGGAGACAGGTAATTTGCGGGAACGAACGATGCTGTTGACGTCCAGCACACCTGGATCAGTAACACCATGATGTAGAGAGCGGAGAAGTCTTTCGCGCCCAGCCTTCACAACGTCGGAGGATGGAAACAGATCGTCTTTAGGATTGATCCCGGTGCGCATCTGAAACAAAATTTCCAACATTTGTTGGTGGACAACAGGAGGAGGAGCTATTTCCGCCCCGCGGTAGCTGAACAGGTCGTGTAAAGCGTCAAAGCCCTTGGTGACGCTGTCATGCTTGGAAAAGTACGGGGAGATCAGCTTCATGTCATATTTACTAATCTTCCTCTTCTCCCATGCGATTTTGTTGCTCATTCTTTCCAGCGTAAGCCCACTTCGGTTTCCCCCGCCAACTTGGGCCCAAGAGGGCGTACGGTCCCATCGAATGGTGTCAGGATCGTTCCACATAGTGTCGGACTTGTGAGAAAATGCTACCTTTTGGTTGTAGGGTCCAACGATGTTGATGCAAGTGATCCACATGACCCAAAAGAACGACTCTAGGTCGTGATGAACAAGTGGAACAAAGTGATTGTCCTTCGCATTGATTGAATGCTCAAGAACTTCAACGGCATGGAATGGGTAAGTTCCCTGATACACAGGTGACATGAGGAGACGTAGTGGGAAGTAATATAAAGAAGAGACTTACCGTCAAGTACCGTGTGCTGCCCGCTTTGGGGCTGACCTTCATGTCTTGTGCAAGACCCCAATCGCCCATGAGACCTGGTCGCTGGGGATACCACTCATCCCCTGTGCCTTCAGGTTTAGACGGCACCAAAACCTCAGCAATTGCTTCCTTCCAATCTCCCTTGTCGCCACCACTCATTCCTGACCTTGCCTGGTGGGCCTCCTTAATCGACCTCATGGAAACACACATCCATATGTTTGTGTCGCTGACGTCTCCGTGGATCATGCCTTTGTCGTAATATCCCTGCTCGTGTCCTATGGGTGATGTTGGTAAACACCAACCACGACACAGGAAGGACAAGAAAAGAAGGGTAGGACAGAAGTACTTACCCAAAAGTGAACCGATAAATGTGTCAAGGTACTCCCTTACACAAGAAGCCCATTTGACCCCGACGGCGAACGTACTGAAGGCAGTGCGCACATGAAGTTTGAGGGGGGAGGGGTTGTTGCTTGGACAGGACAGCTGCAAAACTATTTCCAGAACAGTTGGAACTATGATCTCCTCGTGCCCTGCTTTTGGGATGCAGGACAGCCGTGAAGCATCCCAATTGTCTCCCAAGATGCGTCTGGCAATTTCATTCCGATGATAATCTTGCCCACGACTGCGCGGGAAGCCAGTGGTCGCACAACATTCAAGGATAGTGTGAATAGCTCCGTCGCTCGGCATGTCTGAGTAGTTATAGGTATCTTTGATGATGAGAGGCTCACTAGTGTCGTTTTCAAATTCTTGAACTAGAAGAACACGGGTTGCACGGCAACGGATCCCTCTGGCATGGTGAAGGACACTGAGAACACGGTAGAACAAACCATTGAATCTCAATAATCCTCCCTCACCCATAAACTCGGCGTCTTTCCCTAAGCACTCCACCGGACTCCAAGCTGTGAACGCAATAAGATGGATAAGAGTGCACGGCTCGGCGTGAACATCGATGCCATTAGATTGGTAATGATCATTTCGGGTGTATACGTGCAGGCGTAAGGTTGAACCGCAGATTGACAATCCCAGGGCTGCAGTGCGATCTATTTGTCCGTCTCCTGATAGAAGGTAAAAGGCTTTGTCTAGAAGTTCTCCCTCAGCGTCTCGCTTTAAGGGACTAGTATCCTTATACTTGATCTCGGCAACAGCAAATAGGTCGTGCCACCGAGTGGGCTCTTTTTGGAGTGTGTTGAAATTCCAGGAGACAAGAGCCAGGTCTGGCTTGCGTTCACCTTCAACATAGGTATTTCCATGTTGGATCCACCGCCGAAGAGGAGTGCTGACGAGGGTAGTGGAGTAGATGATGTTTATAATCTGAATATGTGATCAACTTTAATGAAAAATCAGTAAATCAATAGCGAATTCCTGCACCTTATTGAATAGGATAACCCAAGAGGTTTCATAGTCTTTACTTTCACTTCCACTAGGTGGGTGCACGAGATCCGGAATATCAGTCCAGTGCCCTTCTACGTGTGCACCTTCCTTCTGTAGGCGTCGAAGGACAGGCTCTGCCATATCACAAACATAAGCAGATCGAGCATCTTGGCGAGAGATGATGGTATTGAGAAACTGATAGAGGTTGAACTTATGGATATGGCTGAGGTCGTCCGCTAGCTCCGGTCGGAGAGCTTTAACCCCAGTAAGGTGGGAATCTTCAAAATAGTCGGGTTGCAGCAAAGATCGAAGGCCCTGGCAAGACGGAATGTGTGAATATTGAGAATGCAGAGGCCGACTTACGTTGTATCTTTTTCTAATGTCCTGCACAGCAAATAAGGCTGGGTATGGCGAGGGATCTACTGACTGTCCAGAGAGCTGACTATACACTGCAAAAATGAAATGAATACACTGAGTTATAGTGCAAGGGGACCTACTTTTTTGTTAGGATCAAAAGATAGGGGGTTGTTTGCCACCAATCTAGCAATTCGCACGATTCGCACGAGTTCAGCCCGCCATACCCGTCGACGTTCACGTCGGCCCACTCGCCTCCGTCCCTGGAAATACCGAAAAATGTGCTGCAGTTGGAACACACAGAGGTGATCCGAGTACATCATCTCGAAGACACTTATCCAAGTCGTGGTGCGGTCGCTCTCGACCTCTTCGACCTCTCATGCGCTGACCCCGTCTTCGCGCGCGTCCGGGATAATGGGTGTGTTATAAGATACCGGAGATCGTATTTATTTGATTGTTTAATAGAAACATATACGGAGCACGCATCCGTTGGCGATGTGAACAAGGGCATCACACATCACAAGGTCAGTAATATTCTACCAAATATTTCTTTCTCTCCTTCCTAACAGAATCTAAAATCAAAAGGTTCCGCCCTCTCGTCTTTGGAAACGGTGAGGGTGGTGGAGGCGCGCTTACAAAATCTGAAAACATGCGTATATGCGCATGTAGTCATTTTTGTTTGTTTCTAACTCTCGGATCAGCTTCGCCATATTCGTACGGCGAACAACAACCACCGATCTCCTGCTCGTGAGCATGGGCAACTTTTTGAAGATATCAAAAGAGAGTCAAAGGAAGAGGAGATACCTCCAGTCTGGTGTGCTCCTTTCTGTTCCATCTATGCCACCTTTCATTTGTTCAGGCGCAGGATTTGTATCTTGGGGTATGCCATCTCGCATACAATGCCAAGTGTATACCATACCATCTCACCCGTTCTGTCGCAACACCTGTATGTCCCGTGGTGAGTGAGAAGTTAGCCGATCACAGGGGACCAGCGCCTCAATCCGTCTTAAGTAACGCCAAGGTTCCATTAAAAGGGAAACAGGAAGAGTGAGGTCTTGTTATGAGACCTCGGCGTAGTTTGACGTTCTGTCGCCTCTCGTTCCCACGTTGAAGTTCATGAAGCGCCTTGGGATATTTGCAACCCTCTTCAAGAGCGAAGGAGTTGAAACGTATGCCGAAAGGCGACAATCGGCGAGCGCTGGGAGAAGGTGCTTCTGAATCAATGTTTGAGTGCGCACCTCTTTTTACCCGATGACTAATCACTCTTTTCGGTCCTTGATAGTTTGCGCAAGGTAGTGCATAGACAGAATGTCCTTAGTTCTCCCGGGATCCGCCATATAAGTAACAAAGAACTGAAGATTTTTAGACTGACTATTTGAACCAGCGGAATGGTATACCTAGACGCTGAAAAGCTGCGTTCAGAAGTATGTTAGGATTGCCGCGTGCTCCTTAAAGACGCTCTAAGCGTCCTTTTATCCTGCTCTGTGCCACTGCCTGAGAATCATTTACCCACGGGGTCATTCCACATTTCTGTAGCCAACACGATATCGTGGTTTGATCAAGATACATTTGTCCGATACCGCTTCGAATATACTCTTGCTAACGATGAGCGCGGACGGAAACCTTGGTTACGTGCTGTTGAAGATGATGGAGTATGGCATACTTGCTTGGCCAGCGGTTGTGCTCACCGAACATGGACCTTTGTCCGGCACGCGTATTGCTAGCCTAGTTTGCTTTCTACCTAATAGGGCTTGCTCTTTAGCATACGCGAATGGCTTGCACTACTATATTCTGAGGGGCCTCAGTTTGCAGTTGATGGTTTCAAAGGGACGGATTATGAGCTTGTACGACGACAAGGTCAGGCGAGATCTTTTTGCCCGAAGGTAGGATCCGAATCAGAACCCTACATAAATGAACGGAAGCCATCCGTCAAACGAGGCACCACCCTCGCGAACAGGTCCAACAGCATCTTACAGCACCCGTGCTGCCTCTCGAAGATCAAGATGTCCACCGCTTTGAAAGAGTTATTCACACACGTCCTTGACCACCCGAGGCCCAATAGAATTATTAGTCCACCATATTGTCGCAATGGCGCTCCTATAACCTGCAACTGCAAACAACATGCTTGCCGCAATATGCACCACTTCGTCGTAAAGATTCCTGTTACCCACCGGCGTCTGACACGCAGAGAGAAATGTCAGTCCATCACGGGGACATTGCGACGAGATGATATTGGAGAATTTCAGCCGGCATCTAACAGCAAGACAAAGCTCACTGTTCACTGAGTTCCCGTCATCTTGGGCTCAATGATGCGCAAAATGGGCCCAGTCTACTTCTTTCGTCAACACAAGCACTTCAACAGATCTGACAGAAGACTCCAGGAGACTGTTTCGTGCTGACAGGGAGTTTGGAATCACAGTCTGTGCATATTCCAGCTCCCGATTCATTCTCGGAAGTGGAGGTAGACCCGATGATGGTTGTCCGACAGAAGGAATTAAATATCTTCACTAGGGGAAACTTCGTGTTTGGGGAAAGAGGTGAGAATGCTGAGGGTACGGATGCACGAAGATATGACAAAGTCGAACACCTTATACCCAGGCTTCAAATATTCCTCATCATACGGTCCCGCGACATGTATGGACAGGAATTTGGATGGGCCAGTATAACACCAGTAAATGCATGACAAGCTTCCAGGGGTCTGATCGGAGGCATGAATGAATGAGCCTGTTACAACGAAAGGAAGTAGTGGCGCTCATCGACAATGCCAAAACATCCAGTATTGGCTTGATAGCAGATTTCCACAGTGTAGACAAAATGTATTTCCGTTTCCTGGTGGCAGATATTCGTGACCAATGTCGTTTACCCACCGTTTAATGCAGACAATTTGGAAAGAACGGCTTTTGTATCGACAGGATAAAAATTTATGTAGTTGAACAATATGATAATGGTTGAGCTAACAGCTATCGATTTCCCAATGACCATGGTTGAGTCACTTCACTGTGATACACTGTCGCATACATTACAAAAGGTTCTGCTGTACTGCCATCTTTGAAAATCGCGAGTAGTGTTAAATAATAATAAAAACCATCTCCTCAGGGATAAGACGCATTCGGACATCGCTGCTTGTCGCTCTTTGCTTTCTTAGCCATACTCTGTGCACCAATTGTAGTCAACTTCTCCACCTTTCTCTTGTGAGCACTGGAGCCTTCGCCCGCACCTTCGTGAGAACAAACTATGCCACTGACCTCCAGCACACCCGGATCACTAACACCATGGTGTAGGGAGCGGAGAAGTCTTTCGCGCCCAGCCTCCACAACATCCAAGGGCGGAAACGGATCGTCTTCAGGATTGATCCCGGTGCGCATCTGAAACAAAATGACCAGCATTTGTTGGTGAACAACGTGGGGAGGAGCTATTTTCCCATCGCGGTAGCTGAACAGGTCGTGTAAAGCATCAAAGCCTTTAATGACGCTGCCATGCTTGGAAAAGTACGGGGAAATCAGCTGCATGTCATTTTTATTGATTCTCCTCTTTTCCCACCCGATTATGTTGCTCATTATTTCCGGCGTAAACACACTATGGTGTCCCCCGTCAACTCGGGCCCAGGAGGGAACACAGGCCAATCGAATGGCATCAGAATCGTTCCATATTCTGTTTGACTCATGAGTAGATGTCGCCTTCTGGTTGTAGGGTCCAACGATGTTGGTGCAGATGACCCACATGACCCAGAAGAACGCCTCTAGGTCGTGGTGGACAGATGGGACCAAGTGATTATCCTTCGCATTGAATGAATGCTCGAGAACTTCAATGGCCTGGAAGGGATAGGTGCCCTGATTCACGGGTATTATGATGAGTCGCAGTAAGGAGGAATACAGAGAAAGGACTTACCGTCAAATACCGAGTACTGCCCGTTTTGGGGCTAATCTTCACGTTTTGTGCGTGACTCCAGTCACCCATGAGACCCGGTCGTTGGGGATACCACTCATCCCCTGCGCCTTCAGGTTTGGACGGAACTAACACCTCCGTAATTACTTCCTTCCAGTCCCCCCCATCGCCATCGTCAGCTTCCAACCTTGCCTGGTGAGTCTCCTTGATCGACGCAACTGATACACCCATCCATAAATTCGTGTCGTTGACGTTTAAATGGATCATGCCTCTGTCGTAATATCCTTGCTCATGGCCTGTGGGTGATGTGTGGTAAACATCAACTACGACACAGAAAGGGCAAAAGAAAAAAGGGAAAGACAGATGTGCTTACCCAAAATAGAGGCGATAAATGTGTCTAGGTATTCCCTCACACAAGAAGCCCACTTGATGCCGATGGCAAATGTACTGAAAGCAGTACGCACATGACGTTTAAGAAAGGAGGGAACGTTGTTTGGACACGACAGCTGCAGGATTCTCTCCAGAACAGCTGGAGCTATAATCTCCTCATGCTCCACTTTGGGAATGCAGGACAATTGCGAGGCATCCCAGTCATCTCCCAAGATGCGCCTGGCAATATAATTTCGACGTTTGTCCTGCTCGGGATCGCGTGGGAAGCCACGGTCCTTGGGATTCTCAAGGTCAGCATAAATAGCTCCGTCACTGGGCATGTCTAAGTAGCGGTAGGTGTCCTTGATCACAAGAGGTTCGTTAGTGTCGTTTTCAATTTCTTGAACTAGAAGAACGCGGGTTGCATGGCAGCGGACCCCTCTAGTGTGATGAAGGACACTGAGAACACGGTAGAACGAACTGTTGAATCTCAACAATCTTCCCTCACCCATATACTGGGGGTCTTTCCCCAGGCATTCCGCTGAGCTCCAGACCGTGAATGCAACAAGATGGATGAGAATGTGCGGCTCAGCATGAACGTCGATGCCGTCAGATTGGTAATGATCGTTGCGAGTGTATACATGTAAGCGTAGGATTGAACCGCATATCGATAATCCTAGGGCTGCGGTGCGATCGATTTGCCCATCTGCCGATAGAAGGCAAAAGGCCTTGTCTAGCAGTTCTTCCTCAGCTTCTCGCTTCAAATGGTCAGTGTTCCTGTACTTGATCTCGGCGACAGCGAAAATATCGTGCCAACGAGTGGGTTCCTTTTTAAGTGTGTCGAAATCCAAGGGGACAAGAGCCAGATCTGGCTTGTGTTCACCCTCAACATAGGTGTTTCCATGTTGGATCCACTGACGAAGAGGAATGCTGACGAGGGTTGTGGAATAAATGGCGGTCATAATCTGAATGTATGATCAACTTTAATAAAAATTCAGTAAAATAATAGCGGGATTCACGCACCTTACGGAATAGGATAGCCCAAGAGGTTTCATATAACTTGCTTTTGTTTCTGCTAGGTGGAGGCGCCGGATCTAGAATTCCAGTCCACCGCTCTTCTATATATGTGTGCTCTTTCCTTAGTATTCGAAGGACAGGCTCCGCCATATCACAAGTATAAGCAGATCTGGCGTCATGGTGAGATATAATGGTGTCGAGAAACTGAGAGAGGTCAAAGCTATGGATATGGTTGAGGTCGTCTGCCAGTTCTGGTCGAAGAGCTTTAACCTCAGTACATGCAAAGAGCTGACTAGCCACTGAAAAGATGTATGAAGCACATAGAATTTTAGTGCAAGGGGACCTACTTTTTGTCAGGATCAAAAGATAGGGGGACTGTCTGCCAATCACTGCAGGTAGTCAAGTAATTCACACGCCTACCCCGCCTCAGCCTCAGACGCCCTATCCATGCTGTGCGACTGTCCATGTCCATGTCCGCCCACCCGCCTCCATCCCGGATCCTACTGAAAGCTGTGCCATAGGGAATCCTCGCGCATCATCTTCGGATGCTTATCTAGGTCGTAGTCCAGGCTCCCCCGTTCTCCTAGTCCGTATCCTCTCAGGCTTCGACCCCATCTTTACGCGTCTCTGGGATATCGTTGGACCCGCTCGCAGCAGAGATCAACGCGTGCACCATAGCATATCTCAGCGCAGGTTCAATTTCAGTACGTGGTGTCGTTTGCGCCGTTGTCATTGCACATCCTCGATCAAACGCGCCTCGGCCCATCACGCAAAATAGTCGCAGCAAACCCAGCGCAGTCCCTTTTTTGGATTTATTTTCAGTATGAATCACACATATTCGACTTGGGATGCGCTTTCTCACATGCACACAGACGACCACGTTCCATCATTCGAGATGATCTGGACAAATCGCTCTGCTTTCCCTGAAAATATGTTCCAAGACAAGTCATTATCAGAAGCGGAAAAGGTGACTTTGGAAGAAGCGGCGGAAGTATGGAGGGAAATGAGAGCGTCTTGTGACCTCGTCATTCGCCAGGGGTGGACCATGGCAATGGTGTGCTGGCGATTGATCTTGCTCTAATAATGGGGTAAAGTGCTGTATACGTATCCAGATTTATGAGCGTGAGTATATTTAAGTCCAGTGCACTTCCCGTGGTGCTGAATATATGATATTTACTCTGGTATTGACCAAGACATGCATCTACGCGTCACAGAATGATGCAGTATAGCGAATATGTGCTGCATTTGGCAGCTTTCCGTACTACCTGCTCTAGGTGTCCCATCCATGGAACGACGTTGCGAACTTTGGTCCACCAAGCTGTCAAGAGCATCCACAGACCAACATCGGCAATATATACTCCGGCGTTTTCGCAGACAAGCTTTTCTGGAATGTATACCTCAAGAAGTGTGTCTGACGGGCCGTCGTGCATAATATTCTATGAGACCTAGAAGATGACACAGCCCTTGAAGTGATATATTTCCTATCCAGGGGTTACCAAGTATTGAACGGCTATCCGGCATTTGTACAAACGTGTACTCCAAAGCTCTCCATGTCGCACAGTGTCCATCTACTCTCCAAATTGCCACTAATACATCCAGATTGTGTTCCCGAGCCAACTTCTTCCTAGTATGAGTCCGGTGGCATCACTAGAGAAGACGTTGCTATACTGATCAAGGTGGGTATTTTTCGATCTTGTTTTTTTCCCTATTCCTACCCATGGACCCGCAGAGGAACTCATCATACCAGTTGTCGCCAGTTCACCATGTTGATATCTCTTGCGTGCAAGGTGTTCATTTTTGTGACTCTCTGAGACATAAGTGAGAAGGTTAGCAATGACAGAGGAACACTTTGTTCACGTTTGTGTGATGGAATATTAGTGCATGGCTGAATATTTCAATTTGCAAAAGGTGGTCGAGCTAAATGATGGAAAACTGAGTGGTACCCGACAAAGTATGATCATGATAGAGCAGTCCAATAACAACCATGTATGATGTATGACCATAGTCTGTCTGTAATTAAACACATAATCAGAGTCCTACATGAATGAATGGAAGCCATTGATCAAACGAGGGATGGGCCTTGCAAAAATGTCCAGCGGCATCCTGCAATGCCAGTGCTGCCTGTCGAGGATCAGGTCACCCACCGCTTAGAAAGAGTTGATTGTACACACCCTTGTGCACGCACTTGGCCACCCAAGGTGCAATGAAGTCGCTGGTTGACCACGTCATCACAGTGACGCTCCCACAACATACCAGCTGCAATGCGTACCGCTTCGTCAGAAAGATTCCAGTCACCCATCTCCGTCTGACATACAAAAAAAAAAAACGCCATGCAGACGTCGCAACAAGATGATATCAGCGAGCTTCAACCGGCATCCATTGGTGAGACAAAGCCCACTGTTTACCGGGTTCTCGTCATCTTGGGCTCTATGGCATGCGAAATGGACACAGTCTGTTCTTTCATCAGCCCAAGTACTTCTTTAACTGACCCGACAGAAAACTAGATAGAAGACTAGTTCGTGCCAAGGAGAGTTTGAATCACAGTCTGGATGTATCTCAGCTTCTCGTTCACTCCCAGAAGTGGAGGAAGGCCATCTGATGATTGTTTTCTGACAGAAAGGAATTAGATATCTCCACTAGAGGAAATATTGCGTTTGAGAGAAGGGGAAAGAGTACCAAGGGTGGGAATGTACGAAGATATGACAAAGTCAAACACTTTGTACCCAGGCTCCGTATGTTCCTCATCTACAGTCCCGCGGCATGAATGGGCAGGAATGTGAAGTGCCCAGTAGGACACCAATAAATGCGTGACAAGTTTCTAGGGGTCTGATTGGAGGCATGAGCGAATGAGCCTGTTGGAAAGAAAGAAAATATTGGCACTCACCGACAACGCCAGAGCATCCAGGACTGGTTTGACAACAGATTTCCTTGGGATGGACAGAACGGACTTCCACTCCCCAGGGCAATCCCGCTTCAAAGACTTCCCTTCCTAATAAACCAAGGTGTTGATTGAACTCTGAATTCCTTCTAATCGCTGAAAGGTAATGTTTGGAAAGGGGGGGTGAATCACATCATCCAAGTCAGCAATGACATGTACCGGCCCCTGGCAACATCAAGAATAACAACAGGCCCAGAATGGGTTGAAGCACGCAGTTGAGAGAACTCTTTGAGAAGAAGAAATCATTCGAAACAGGTGAGCCCCTGGATTTTCCGTGATAGTTCATCTTGTTTGATTGCAAGTCCCCGTGTCTGTTAGCTTCTTCCTCCAACGTCTTCACCCGATTCTTGGTGTGGCCTGCAGTCTGTAGTACCAAGGACAACAGCTTTTCATGGACTGTACCAGAGTGATCTAGTTCTGTTGAAATCTGTCATAGCCTACATGCATGGTCTGGATGGATTAATTCTAACTCATCGCAGGGAGAATGCGGACACAGCCTATCCATTACTGCTTTCATTGGAACTCAGCAATCTCCACAATAGCTCAGAAACGCACAATGACCGACTCGGAGTCCCCCCAAAGTCAATATGTGAAAAATTTTCGACAGTCATTCGGGTACCCTTTGCGAATACCTGAACCCAGTCCTCGCCTCCCGTCCTCCTACATGGAAAATGGCCTCCATATTGGAGACGTTGGCTATGTCGACAACACTGGCATGTTCAACGTCTCATTCAATATATGTTTTCCCTCAGATCATGACCTGCATGTGGCTCAGCCTAATGAGCTCGCCAACTTCATAGGACTAGTTAACTTCAAATCAACTATTCCTGCTCCCTTGCCTGATGGATTCCCCCCCGGCCGTTTGATTTCCTGTGGCGTTGAGGGACGTCAGGGCGGTAACCTAACGGGTAATTCAAGGTAATGTCATGTCAACCCTTGCTGGTGTATAACAATATTAACTTGATTAAGTTTTGCTTGCCAATTCAAGTCAAGTTCTTCATCGGGTGCCATCCTTATCCTCCCGTTAGGTGCTGTACATCAAAACCTTAACAAGCGCCAAGAGGAGGAATTTCGCAAACTAGCTAAAAAGCATGCTCTCGAATGGTATCAGTTCGTCGGTCACAGATCCCTCTACCTGATTACTGGGTTCTATAAGGCACATTCATGGACTCTAGCCTCATTTTGTGATGTTAGGCCTGGTTGCTTCCTTTTAGAATGTGACAGCACTGGCAGATATATTTGGGACTGTAATTGCGATTACCGCCACAGTCCTAATGAAAACAAGAATGAAAACCAGGCTGTTTTCATATCAGGTTTCAGGATTGAAGTAAGAGGGCCAGAAAACTATCCCAAAGTTGAAGTTCAGAGGATGTGGCCATACATGGGAAGTAATTGGGCTGGATTGATATTATGGGCAGGTTTTCTGCTTCAGATAATCCTTTCTTACTTATATTGCATAATTTTGGAATCATGGATCTATAAAGATGAAGACCAGGCTGCAAGTATATGTACCAATGATGCTCCATCATTATCCTCAGTAAGCACCAAGCACTTTTATCATATAATAAATGGAAGAAAATTAAGTAGTTGCCTTTAGCCTTTCCATCCCTCTGATATTATCAACAATTTTCTTTTGAACAAGGTTGATATAAACAAGTTGCCATCTGCTTTTTTATATTAACTTTTAACTACAAGAATACAGATGTTCAGATAGCTATTACTCATGACCATCAGTGGATACATATGCTTGATGAGGTTAGATTTTTGCTTGTTTTCCACTTACAGTTCATTATAAATCTAAGCACATATCAGAATGAACTGTCTTATAAAGATATGGTAGATGAAGAATATTTTCATGCATTCTTGGAAGAACATTATACATGTGAGCTGGATTCAAACAGCAAGCTCTTTACTTCCATAACTTTTTATTTTCATTTTTGTTTACAATGATTTTTAGATGTGATTTTTCTTCAAAAAAAATTTCCTATGGAATTCTCTCTTTCTATGCCCTATAATAATACTCAGTGGATCATTATTGCATGTATGTATATACTTATAATATAATTAAAAAAGCTAATGAAGATGTTGTTGTAGACATGCAATTGGAGACTATTGCAGAATGGTTGAGATATATGCCTATTAGTTTTTTTGTCTTAGTTCAATTCAATGGCATAAAGAAAACAACTGAATGCAAACCAATATCCTGCAATACAAGCATAATTGAGTGGATAGATGAAATTATTCTGTGAGTGTTTGCTTTTTATCTATATATCCTCACTTAAGTAAGATAATTAGGCCAATGGATCCAATGGTCAAGATTCAGCTTTCAATCATTGGTTCCTTTGAGCCCAAGCCAATGCTTGGAAGTGGTGTAATACTTTGGAAAATGGAAACAAGTGTGGGTAAGTTGGCTGAGGAGGGAAGCATATGCTGTATGTACCAGGTTTTCTGATACATTTGAATATATTTACTCAAAATTGTTGAAGTATTTTCTTCACCAAGAATGGGGAATGCTACTTCTTCCCACTCTTCACTGCTTATTACTCTAAAAAAGCAGAAAGCTACTTGCAGCTTATTCTCTACTTTGGATCACAGTGGTAGTAATGTGGGTGTTCATGCTATATTGCACATTGTGCTGCTAACATTCACAAATAAGGAATATGAGGATTGTCCATGCATAGAGACTGAAGTGACAAACCAGGGCCACAATGCCCTTGTTCAGTATCATGAAGGCAAAGGAATGGAAAAGCTTGATGAATGCATGGAATGTTTCAAACATGCCCTGGAAATTTGCTATCATAATCACCAGTGTCATACTAATGCACTGTTCAACTATGCAGTGGCATGCTTCACATGCCACCTAGCCGACAACACAGCATCCAACCTCAATATAGCAATATCTTCTTATCACAGAGTGCTGAGGTTACGACCTTATGGACATCCAGATAGACCCAGGACACTACTACACCTTGCCCAGGTTCTCTTGCATCATCATGGGAGGTTGGAACATGATGTGTCCATTGCTGATGAAATTGAGGAGATGGCAGCCAAGGTTATGCAAACTTGCTCTGAAAACAGCTACAATTACCGTGCTGCAAATCTCATAGTTCAGACTCTGAGAACACACCATGTTCTGTTATCTTCAGACCTTGCTGGGGCTTTCCAGATGGTCTTGGAGTTGGAAAGGTCTGCTCAAGTGCTTCCAGATTGGCACTCGGATAGATCTTACCGAATGTTTAACTCAAGCACTTCCTTGTTCAGGTGTTACCAGCTCACCGGTGGCCTTGGCTATCTCGAAAAGTCGATTTCGGCGATGGAGAAAGCAGCACAGCTTACTTCAGACAGCTGTCTCGACACACTTTGGATTCTTTCCTCTCGGGCACATGTTCCAACCTATCTGAATTATCTCGCTGAATAAATTCTCATCCGCTTTGGGCACTCAGGAGATATCAATGATGTGGATCAAGTGATATCGAAGACTAAGCATACTCTTGACCTCATTCCTGATCGCCACCCTTGCAAACCTACCTGCCTAAAAAATCTTGGAAATGCACTCTTTGCCCGATTCCAGCTTCTCAGCCAGCCCGGCAACTTAGAGCAAGCAATTCTGAGGCAGAAAGACGCTGTTGACCTCACGCCAGATGGCCATTCGGATAAACCTGGTATACTCAACAATCTAGGCACCTCCTTCAGAGCTCGTTTTGAGTGGTTTGGCGAGCTCCCTGACCTGGAGAAAGCAATTTTATTACAAAAGAAAGCTATTGGCCCTGTGGCAGACGGTCATCCAGACAAACCTAAAATGCTCAGCAATCTAGGCACTTCCTGCCGAGCTCGTTTTGAACGCCTCGGCAGCCCTGGAGACCTGGAGCAAGCAACTCAGTGGCATATAGCGGCTGTCGAGCTCACCCCAGACGGTCACCCAGACAAACCTCGATTCCTCAGCAGTCTAGGCACCACTTTTAGAACTCGTTTTGACCACTATGGCGAGCTTGGCGACCTGGAGAAAGCAGTTCTGAGGCAAAAGAGTGCTATCGACCTCGCGCCAGATGGTCATCGCGACCAACCTGGTATACTCCACAGTCTTGGAACTACCCTCAGAGCTCGGTTTAAATGCCTCAGCGGCCCTGGAGACCTGGAGCAAGCAACTCAGTGGCATATAGCGGCTGTCGAGCTCACCCCAGACGGTCACCCAGACAAACCTCGATTCCTCAGTAGTCTAGGCACCACTTTTAGAACTCGTTTTGACCACTATGGCGAGCTTGGCGACCTGGAGAAAGCAGTTCTGAGGCAAAAGAGTGCTATCGATCTCACGCCAGATGGTCATCGCGACCAACCTGGCATACTCCACAGTCTTGGAACTACCCTCAGAGCTCAGTTTAAATACCTCGGCGAGCTCAAAGACCTGGAGCAAGCAATTCAGAATTACAGGAAGGCCGTTGATCTTACACCGGACAGCCATGCAGATAAACCTCGCTACCTCAATAGTCTAGGCATCACCTTGAGAGCTCGTTTTGAACACCTTGGTGACTCTGGAGACCTGGAGCAAGTAATTCAGAGGCTTATATCGGTTGTTGAACTCACACCAGACGGTCATCTGGACAAATCTCGATTCCCAACAGTCTAGGCATCACTTTAAAAATTCGTTTTGACCGCTATGGTAAGCTAAGCGACCTGGAGTCAGCGATTCTGAGGAACGGAGAGGCTGTTAACCTCATGCTGGATGGTCACCCAGACAAACCAAGCTACCTCTACACTCTAGGGACCACTCTAAGAGCTAGTTTTGAGTGACTTGGGGAGATAGGTGACCTGGAGCAAGCAATTGTGAGGTACGGGGAGACTGTTGACCTCATGCCGGTTGGTCACCCTGATAAACCACGTTACCTCTACAGTCTGGGGATCACTTTGAGAGCTCGCTTTGAGCGACTTGGGGAGATAGGGGACCTGGAGCAAGCAATCATGAGGCACAGGGAGGCTGTTGACCTCACACCGAACGATCACCCTGACAAACCAGGCATGCTGAAGAATCTAGGTGGTTCCCTTAAGGCTCGTTTTGAGCGCCTAGGTGATCTCGGTGACTTAGAGGAAGCAATTTTTAGGCAAGAAGATGCTGTTGACCTAATTCCAGATGGTCATCCGGACCGACCTGGCATACTCAACAATCTAGCCACCTCCTTCAGCGCCCGCTTTGACCGCCTTGGCAAGCTTGGTGACCTGGAGCAAGCAATCCAGAGGCAAAATAGTGCTGTTGAGCTCATGCCAGATGGTCATCCGAGCAAATTTGGCATGCTCAACAACCTAGGTGACTCCTTCGGGGCTCGTTTTGAGCGCCTTGGCGAGCTCGGAGATCTGGAGAAAGCAGTTTCAGCGTATTCATTGGCTGCCCGCGCTATCACGGGAACTCCTGCAACTCGGTTTATTGCATCAAAATGTTGGATCTCGTGCGCAAGAGCCTTGGGACATCCCACTCTCCTGGACGCGTATTCTTCTGCCATTTCCCTTCTTCCTCAGATGGCATGGATTGGTTCTCCCCTTAGGCAGAGTTACTATAAATTCTTGGGATCTGCAGATGTGGTGCGGGAGGCAGCAGCAGCGGCCCTGGATGCTGGGAAACCTGAAAGTGCCATTAAGTGGCTCGAGCAGGGACATTCGATCATTTGGGGCCAACTTTTTTACCTTCGCAACTCCTACGAGGAGCTGGCAACAGTCCATCCAGATATCGCACACAGGCTTCGACAACTCTCAATTGAATTAGATGATGCCGGTGCCGCCCACGAAAAATCCTTCTCCTTAAGTTTGGATAATGCAGAAAATACTCCGGATGGGGCAAAGCCTTTGTCAAAAGAAGCTGACAGACGCAGGGCACTTGCAATCAAACGAGATGAGCTATTACGGGAAATCCAAGGGCTCCCTGGTTTCGAACGATTCATTCTCCATAAAGAGTATTATCAGCTCCGTGCTTCGGCACACACCGGGCCCATCGTTGTCCTCAACGCGGCTGAGACTCGCTGCGATGCGCTGATTATTGCAGATGCGGATGAGGTCATCCATGTCTCACTTCCTGACGTTACATTTGAACACTTGAAGCAACTTCAGGCGTCGCTGAGCGCTTTGCTTGTGTGGCCACAGG
Organism: Austroboletus festivus; assembly: GCA_038088875.1. Classification (NCBI taxonomy): domain Eukaryota; kingdom Fungi; phylum Basidiomycota; class Agaricomycetes; order Boletales; family Boletaceae; genus Austroboletus; species Austroboletus festivus. Next base: position 19,945 of record JBBPJU010000027.1, on the reverse strand, counting down.
AAAGCCCCCGCCCTATGCCCGCTCTGTCCACCTTGTGTAAACGTTTGGTTTCCCGAGAGGAACGTTGGAAGTCCATCCTGTCCACCTTGTGGAAATATGTCGTGAAGCCAGTTCTGGATGAATTGGAGTTATCAGTGCGTCGTTTTGCTGTTGGCCGTGCAACCATCTTATCCTTTTTTCGTCCAACAGACTCCTGGAAGGATGTCGCGCATTTTTTGGTGTCCAACCGGGCCGTTTATGTTTCTTCCCATACATGCCGCTGGATTGTACGGTGACGACCATTCACGACCAGGTCACAAGGTGTTTGACTTCGTTATCTCTTCATATGTCCCTACCCTCGGTATTCTCTCGCCCTCAATCGGGCGGTGCTCTTCCAGCGGAGATCTTCGCCTTCTAGTTGTTCCTCAGTCGTCGTCAGATAACCAATGGACAATCCAGGGTGTACACGAACAGATTGAATATATCGAGTCAATTGCCCAACATTCTCCACTGTCGGGAACCACCCTCTTAAAGTCGTCTATTGGAACGGCCGAGGAAGTGCTTAAGACTGGGTACATTTCGCATGCCTCGGAATTCAGGACGAAGAAGTGCCGACTTTTAGTGGACTTTGTCTCGCCGATGGGCGCCGCTTGAAACTACTTGATATTATTGGGTTATCACGACAGCGCGGCGGACTGGCCTTTCTTTCTGCATGTGAGACAGCCAAAGGTTCCAAGGGTCTGTCCGACGAGGCCGCCCATATTGCGGCCGGGATGTTGACTGCTGGTTACGAGAGCGTGATCGCTACGATGTGGTTGATCAGCGACAGGATTGCGCCTCAGGTGACCAAGGACGTGTACGAGTACCTCTTTCGGGATAGTAAGCGGCCAGATCCTCGAGAGGCTGCGCAAGCACTACATGATGCTGTCGGGCGTGTCCGTGATAAAGGCGAGAGGTTTGAGGAGTGGATTCCCTTCATCCATCTAGGACTTTGAATGTCTCGTGACGGTCTAGTGATATGCAGGGTTCGGGCTCAAGGCTTGGGCTACAGTTTTGATGTCCTGCAGACACCATCTACTTGATACATTGTACACCATAATTAGCTATGTTTTCCCTTTGCACATACAGTCGATATACGACTTGTCAACCATCTGATTACATCAAATCGTATCATTTCTCCCAACCCCATGTCCTCACAACCACCTGAACTCGCCCATAACTTCTCATTAGCCCGGGACCTCGTTTCTCTCCTCACGCTCTTCTATTTGACCGTCCCGTTTTGATCCGCCGACCCATTTCCCCTTTTTGTCATACCCCTATTTCCAGTCAGTGTCGTTAACCTGGTCGCGACAGGTGCTTGTTGAACCTGAACTGCTAATTTATGAGGGCCAGTGGCTTTTACTGGGCCCGACCCTCCATCAAGGGCCCGGGCTTGTGATTTGGATGAGCTCGAGCCGAGTAGTGCAATTTACTTGCATTAATTGCCAACTCCAATATTTGAAAGTGCAAATTTACTCGCGAGTAAGTCTCCATGACATGTATGTTCGCCGAAGCAGTTCAGTTTCAATAGTCTTCAAATGATGGGAGATATGTTGCTCACAGGATACATAGGCCAAACCCCTAAGGTGGCTGACTAATACTGCACTAGATCCATGTTGGGTAAAAATACGTGGGAAATAACTAAGATGGTGCGCGAGGAAATCGAGTGGTGACACTCGAGCAAGGCGTTGGGGGCAATGGTGCTGGTGATAATTCCCCCAGGCCCCAACATTATTATTTTCATCTTTATATACTCGTCTTACATACTACTTTCATATACGCAGACTCTTTGTAAGAATATGACGAGGAGTAGGTGGCGTGGAATTTACTAACTATGTTCGGATTGCCTGTATCAACAATCCATCATTGACCCGATAACGCAAACTAGCTCGTTCACATCTCTGTAATGTCCAGTGACGAAGCAGAGGCACTTGTCATTTCGAGTGATCCAGTCCATGTAAGTGAAATTTCTGTTTCTCTCGGTTTTCTGGTAAAGAATGATACCGTGCTTCAACTTATGATCATGGTCTGTGGGTGAAAGCCGGCGAATCTCATTCCAGAATTATGTGCCGGATTTTATAAACTCGGATGGGTCACTGGCACAGGCGGTGGCATCTGTATCCGTATTGGGTAAGGGATCTCCACCTCTGTGGGCGGGAGATCAGTTAAATCTGGTGTACCAGAGACAAAGTTTACATCGCCCCGTCTGGCGTTCAGAAGGAACGTATCGAGCCGTCCCACATCTTTGTCTTGCCTTATCCGCAAGCGAAACCCACCCCGCATGCCGATCGCATCTTTCTGCGTCGTCCAAAATTGGATCTCAAGGAATCGGCCTGTACGCCATTGTTCTGGAACGCTTTCGAGAAGCGGAACGCAGGTAGCTGTATCCATACGCATTCGCAGAATGCGGTGATGGCTACGCTTTTGTGGGAGGGAGACATGTTTGAGATTTCGCATCAGGTACGTGTCGAATAGTTGGTCACCAAACCAAGGTCTGATGCAACAGATCTGTATAGGAGGTAAGAGTGCATATCTTGGTTTAGGCTCGTCTACCTCGCCATCTGAACGATGGGATATGTAGATGATCAAGGGCGTCCGCCGTGGTGGGCATGGCCCAGCCTTGTCCTATCTTGATACCCTTCGTGTCCCGATCATCCCCAATACGCCGTTCGAGGAAGATCTGACGGACAGCATGGCGGCGGCAATGGATAAATACCCGGATGCCGCCGCTATCCTTGTTAGGAGACATGGGATCTATGTTTGGGGTACTGTCCGGTCATCAGCGAATTTCCAAAGTTTTTCCTGACGCTTCCTTTGCATGGCAGGGGACGACTGGAAAAAGGCGAAAACGCAGACCGAGGCAAGTTGTGTTGTATTCGTTTCTGTACAACGGGTTGATTGTTTTCTTAGTGTCTAGATTACTTGTTCGAGATTGGTGTCAAGATGAAGCTGGCGGGTCTCCCAACGGTTCTAAACAACGATCGATCGATGTGATGAGGGTCGTGCTCCATATATGAATTAAGCGACTTGATACAATGGTGTTTATACGTATGGACCGCAGTCGTATTCTACCATGAATGGATGAGGAGATTGCGGCCGAGCACTGCCAAATGGCAAGCCGACACTGGACTGTCCGATTTAGGCAGTGTGCGTGTGGTACGATATCACCACCTTGGCAGTGGTCCAATAATACACCTACGCGTGTGCTGGTACACTCGCTCTTCTTTCCTTTCAACCATCATCATCCTACGCCAACGATCACGAGGTCATGCCCCAAGTACCCACAACATGCCCGGCAACGGGCCAACGAACATCCAAAGATTACCTCCATACCTTTGACGGCCACTTTGTCGACACCAACGGCCGTACGCTCGTCTTGCGTGGCGTCAATCTCTCCGGGTCTTCCAAAGCGCCTGTCAACCAACCTTCGTACGTGCTAGATGATTTTTGGGCTTCCGCACAGGCGGGTGGAAACAGCTTCGTTGGCCGGCCTTTGAATCTCGACGATGGGTCTGCAGACGTGCATTTGCGCCGTCTCAGAGCGTGGGGTTTCAACGTCCTTCGGTATCCTATCACCTGGGAAGCACTCGAACACGAGGGACCGTAAGTGCTCTTGCCACGTTTTTCGCGCTCGTTTGTCCCATTTTTCGCTCACGTGCACCTCTTAGCGGGCGCTACGACTATGAGTTTATGGACTATACGATCCAGGTTCTTTACAAGTGCAAAGAGTACGGGTTCAAAGTCTATTTGGATCCGCACCAAGACGTCGTAGGCATCTTTTTTTTGCTCGTTTGCTCCATTTTAACGCCACACCAGTGGTCACGTTTCTCTGGTGGCTCCGGTGCCCCATACTGGACCCTTCCAGCGTGTGGCATTGACCCAGAAGCTTTTACGGCAACCCAAGCCGCGATCGTTCACTGCGAATACCCGACTACCGATGCCCCAGATCCCGCCGCGCTCCCCGCCATGATCTGGTCCACCAACTACAGTCATCTTGCCTCCCAAACTCTCTTTGCCCTCTTTTTCGGCGGAAAAACTTTTGCTCCGAAATGTTTCATCGACGGCATTCATATCCAAGATTACCTTCAGTCTCATTTCATAAAGGCTTTTGGTATACTTGCAGATCGGATTCGCGATGCAGAAGGATTGTTGGATGATGTCGTCATTGGCTGGGATAGTATGAATGAACCCGCAGAAGGGTTCATTGGGTACGAGGATCTAAGCGTGTATCCGACCACACAAGGGACAGCCCTAAAAAAGGGTGCTATACCCACGCCGCTGCAGTCACTCAAGCTTGGGATGGGAACCGCGCAGACGTTGGACAACTTCTCATTTGGTTCGTTTGGGTCGAAACGTATTGGCACTGTTACGGTTGATCCAAAGGGTGTTCAGATATGGGCGGATCCTAGTACCGAGCCCAATGGCATCCATCCCAAATGGGGTTGGAAACGGTCGAGCGAGTGGACATTAGGGACATGTGTATGGGCTCTGCATGGTGTCTGGGACCCCGACACCGGATCGCTGCTCCAACCCCACTACTTTCGAGACTATCCCGGCTCCGACCCCGCCCCATTACATTTCCTCCAAGACTTTTTCTTGCCTCACTTGACCGATTATATAACCCGCATTCGTGCTGCACACCCAAGTGCCATTGCCTTCGTTCAAGCGCCCGTCTTTGCCATTCCACCAACGGTTCCTGAATCATTGCTCCAAGGACGGGCGTGTCACTCGACGCACTATTACGATGGTCTCACGCTGATCACCCGTCATTGGCATTCGATCAACGCAGACGCGATAGGACTCATCCGGGGCAAGTACAGCAGTCCGATTTTTGCTGCTCGGTTTGGAGAGCGAGCGATCCGGGCAAGCATCCAGAGTCAGCTTGGGGTGCTGAAATCGGACGCTGTCCGTCTGGGCGCGGATGTCCCCAAACCGCGTCAATACCCGACCATCATTGGGGAAATCGGGACGCCGATGGACATGGACGATAAGAAGGCTTATGATCCGAAGGGCAAGGGCTACGGAGACTATTCGAACCAAGAGCGGGCGCTCGATGCGAGTCTGAACGCGGCGGACGGACCCAACGTACTCAGCTATACGGTGTGGACGTATTGCCCAGACAATAGTCATATGTGGAGCGATGGATGGAACAATGAGGACTTGAGCCTGTGGAGCGAGGACGACGTGCGAGCGAGTGCGAGACAGGGTGCCAATGCGACTGGATCGTTGGCGTCGGCGCACGCGTCGAGGACGTCGTTGGCGACATTGCCTGTCCCGTCGTCGCCCTATGCGAGTGGGCAAGCATGTTATCCCGGCAAGGGGGAGCCACTTTATGAACTCTTACGGTTCGTTCGGGACGGCGCACGCGCCGTACGCGCGTTTTGTCGGCCGTACCCTGTCAAAGTGGTTGGCACGCCCGTAAATGTTCAATTCGATATCGGCAAGGCATCATTCAAGGTCAAAGTTCGCGTCTCCCCTGGCGATAAATCACAGAGTGCGATAAAGGGGGAGAGTAGTACGGAAGATGAGGGTGACGACAAGGGCTCGTCGTTCTCAACCGAGATTTTTATCCCGCTGGTGCATTTTGCGTCCGACGCGTGCGTCGAGCGGTCCGTCGCCATCCGGGACCGTGGACAACGACAAGTCGAAGACGAGGACGATAGTGATGCAGATGATACACCGTCAGGACCCCGGAGCGGAACCACATCGACGACGACGTTATTGGCTGCGGACGGGTACGCGATACAAGTCAAGTGTTCAGAGGGCCGGGTAGAGATGGACGAGAGCGAGCAGACGTTGAGGTGGTACTATGACGTACCCGAGAGTGGAGACAAGGAGGTGTCGATCGAGGTGACGCGGGTGGGTGGGGCTATTGATTGGGCGGGGGCTGTTAAGGGGGCGCAGGGAGGCAGGAGTCGTGTCCGGGGATTGGGGTGGGTGACGAGGTTGTGTCGCGAGGGATGTGTGGTCATGTAATGCGATCCGATCCTTGAGCTATCTCATTTTACTGTAAGGTATCTGCATTTTCTGATTAGTGACCGTTGCATCTCCTCCCTTTGTAGCATTATCGGTATAATGTAGAGCGAGTGGCAAAAGTCCTTCCATTTCAACCACCAAGCATTGCCTGGAGAAGAAACGAGTGACTCAGAGATGGGATTATTGTAGACGCTAAACACAATGGATAGCTCAAAAGTGAAATTCATTAGTAACTGTAATACACAAAAACAGTGAAGAATAATACAACTCGGCGACGATCTGCTCAATACAGGTGACATAGATCTAGTACTGGATTACATACGCTGGTGGCAGACAGTCCCCCTATCTTTTGATCCCTAGGCTATAATCCGAGTCCGCTCTCTACATGGCCAGTAGATCCCTCACAGTCGTCGGCCTCATCTGAAATGCAGGGTAAGTCAGTCTTTACGCTCTCAAAACTCACACATCCCGTGTTGCCAAGGCCTTCGATCTTTGCTAATGCCTGACCATATTGAAGGTTCTCATCTTACTGAGGTTAAATCTCTTCGACCAGAGCTAGCGGAAGACCTCAACCATATTCAAACTTTTGACCTCTCTCAGTTTCTCAACACCATCTTCCATCACCATGATGCTCGATCTTCTTATACGTGTGATATGGCAACGCTTGTCCTTCAGCGCATACAGAGCGAAGGTATATATATAGATGGGCGGTGGATTGGAATTCTGGATCTGGCAGACCCACCTAGCAGATGTGAGAGTAAACACTATGAAGCTTCTTGGGCTACCCTATTCAATAAGGTGCGGGAATCCACTATTATTTTGCTGACTTTTCACTAAAGCTGATCACACATTCAGATTATAAATTCCATCTCTTCCACTAACCTCGTCGGCATTCCTCTTCGGCGGTGGATCCAACATGGAAATACCTACGTTGAAGGTGGATGCAAGTCAGACTTGGCTCTTGTCTCCTGGGATTTCAACATGCTCCAAAAGGGGTCCACTTGGTTGCATGACCTATTCGCTGTTGCCGAGATCAAGTACAAGGACACTGGCCCTTTGAAGCGAGAAGCCGAGGAAAAACTTCTAAACAAGGCCTTTTACCTTCTATCAGCAGATGGACAAATTGATCGCACAGCAACACTGGGATTGTCAATCTGCGGTTCAATCCTGCGATTACATGTATACACTCGCAACGATCATTACCAATCTGATGGCATTGACATTCATGCCCAGCCGTGCACTCTCATCCATCTTATTGCGTTCACCGCTTGGGGCCCAGTAGAGTGCTTGGGGAAAGATACCCAGTACGTGGGTGAGGGTGGATTATTGAGATTCAATGGTTTGTTCTACCGTGTTCTCAGTGCCATCCATCATGCCATAGGGATCCGCTGCTGTGCAACCCGTGTTTTTCTAGTTCAAGAGTCTGAAAACGACACTAGCGAGCCCCTTATCATCAAAGACACCTATCACTACTCAGATATGCCGAGTGACGGAGCTATACATGCTATCCTTGAAGATCCGATGAACAGTGGCTTCTCGCGCAGTCCTGGGCAGGATGAACATCGAAATTATATTGCCAAGTGCATCTTGGGAGATGATTGGGATGCTTCGCAGTTGTCCCACATCCCAAAAATGGAGCACGAGGAGATCATAGCTCCAGCTGTTCTAGAAATAATTCTACAACTGTCGTGTCTAAACAGCCACCCCTCCCCCCTCAAGCATCATGTGCGCACTGCCTTCAGCACATTTGCTGTCAGCATTAAATGGGCTTCTTGTGTAAGGGAGTACCTAGACATGTTTATCGGTTCACTTTTGGGTAAGCACTTCCATCCTATCCTTTTTTTTTCCTTCGTCCTTTCTATGTCATGTTTGATGTTTACCACATCACCCATAGGTCATGAGCAAGGTTATTATGACAGAGGCATGATCCATGGTGACATCAGTGACACAAACATATGGATGTATGTTTCGATGGTGTCAATAAAGGAGGCCCACCAGGCAAGGTCGAGAATGGATGATGTTAACATTAACAAGGAAGATTGGAAAAAAGCAATTGCTGAGGTTTTGGTGCCATTTAAACCTGAAGGTGCAGCAGATGAGTGGTACCCCCAGCGACCAGGTCTCATGGGTGACTGGGGTTTTGCACAAGACATGAAGGCTAGCCCTAAAGCGGGCAGCACACGGTATTTGACAGTAAGTCCCCTCTCTGTATTACTTCTTACTATGTCTCCTTATGCCACTTGTGCATCAGGGAACCTATCCCTTCCAGGCGATTGAAGTTCTCGAGCATTCACGTGACGTGAAGGACAATCATTTCGTCCCAGCTGTCCACCATGACCTGGAGTCATTCTTTTGGGTCATGTGGGTCACCTGCGTCAACATTGTCGGACCCTACAATCAGAAGGTTGCATTTTTTCACAGGTCCGACGGTATGTTGAATGATCCGGATTTCATTCGATGGGACCGTGTGCCCTTCTGGGCCCAAGTTGGTGGGGAACACCAAAGTGGGTTTACGTCAGAAAGAATGGCCAATGCAATCGGGTGGGATAAGAGGAGGATCAGTAAAATTGACATGGAGCTGATCTCCCCATATTTTTACAAGCATGGCAGCGTCATCAAGGGCTTTAACGCTTTACATGACTTGTTCAGGTACCGTGACGGGAAAACAGCTCCTCCCCATGTTGTCCACCAACAAATGTTGGACATCTTATTTCAGATGCGCACAGGAATCAGACCTGAAGATGACCCGTTTCCACCCCCTGACGTTGTGGAGGCTGGGCGCAAAAGGCTTCTCTGCTCTCTACACCATGGTGTTACTGATCTATCTGTGATGGAGATCAACAACATCGTTTGTCCTGTCCAAGATACGGTTAAAGGTTCACAAGAGAAAGAGGGAGAAATCGACTGCCATTGATGCACAGAGAATGGTTAAGAAAGCAAAGAGCGACAAGTAGCGGTGTCGAATCCGTCCTACGCCTCAGGAGACGGTATTTTATTATTATTTACCAATATTCACGGTTCTCTGAGACGAAAATATGGTAGAACTTTTTGTAATGCACGACAAGCGGTGGATCGAAAATTATGTATGCACCGGTGTCGCAGCTATGTAACTATGGTACCGTTGCCATGTCCGGATCCTATCACTGATCTCGTTCAATCCACAAGCTATCAGTCGTCCTTTTCAGCTTTCTCACTACCCAATCTCACAATGAAGACTATCAGGAAACAGATCAGATGTCCTAGATCTCGGGTCGTTAGCAGAGGCCCGTCTCCGGTGCCCACCGAACATCAAGACATAACCCACCTCCCAGCAGAGCGAAGTCCAGGCCAATGTCTCAGACAGCCTCCAGCCTCCAGTAAACCAATTTGAGGTAGCTTCAGATAGTGTCCGCATGTATTTTCTGATAACCCAGAGAAACAGGTCAGGGTATGTATTCGCGCCATAGATGTTTCTCTCGCAGGTCTTGGATGAATCACCGCCGGCTTTTACACCGTGGTGCGATGGGCTGATCCCGATGTGAGACCGTCGATTCCATTCACCACTTTCTATCTTCAGTTCTGTGATTCCGTCAGGCGATAATACCTGCCATACAACGTGCCACTCTTCATTAATCATTTCTTGCTCAAGACGAGGATTGATTGGCAGGTATGCATTACTTACGCCCATTGCATAGACATGCCCGCCGAGGCCTTGCTGTTTGACCAGCACATTCTTTTGACTGCAATACTGAATCCCGTCTGGTCTTTTCCCTTGTTGGCTAAACGTTGTATATTAGGATAATGATGACGGTGAACCACGTGCTCACCACCACAATGACAAGGGCAATGACGATGCAAGTGCGTGTCCACTACCACCAACGCCACACGCGGTAATCGTTGATGCCACAACGGCGATTAGGGCACAGGCAATGCAACCGCGTGCCTAACGCCACAACGGCGACGGCAGCAAGAACGATGGCAATCCAGATGCGTGACCACTACCTATAAGAAATCTAACACGGAAGTGGTCTCAGTCGTGTGTCGGCGACGGACTAAGGAGCCCAGCAATATGGATATGCGTCGAGTGGTATTCGTCCTGAGCTTTACTGAAGGCGTCCGTGACAGGATCACTGCAAGAGCTAAAGTTTGTGGTGATCGATGAATCCACGCCAAGCAGCTCGCGAGTGGATGGAAGATCGAGATAATTTTGGATGTGTCTGAAAAGTGGCTATGGAAGCATATCTGAAAGTTAACACAATTTCTTACTTCATAACAGGATAACAAAGGTTCTCCATGCCGCCCTCACATTTCTTGCTCATATCATAGGGGTTCATACCTGTAAACATTGGTCAGGAATAATTGATGCACACCATGATTGCTAGATGTACCGGTAGCAAAAAATGGATCAGAAATTTCGCTTTCGCAGAAGCTACGAGCTGCACCGCAACTCATTGCGTCATACTGGTTAATACATGACTCAAGGGTCCATTTCTGGCATCGAGGCAGCTATTGTTCAAAGTCAGTAAATGGATGCGACGAGCATGAAGGTACTTACAGCTGCCTTCATTCACACGCATGAACTGCACTATCTATGAGTGCAAGTCGTGCACGAGGTTTGTTCGACTCGCCTGATGCTCGCAATTGGGAACACCGAAGCAGCCGTATACTGCATATCGATGTATGACGGGGTCATCGTGAAGTAGTCAACTATACCGTTTCCTGATCATAGGTCACTCAGTCGTACTAATATAAAGATGAGGTGTTTTGGCTTACCGATCATCACGGACTGCAAGTTGATGGGTGTTAGCCCAGCTGCAACCAGCTTGGCGTTCTGATCGTACACTTCGGCCACAAAGACAGGAACATAACGCCCCTGACAACACATCATGACTTGGTCCTCCTGGAAACATTCGTAGACTTACCCCATATGATTCGCCCGCCATATGTAAGGCACGGCCCTTGAACTGACTAAAGTTCTCGAAAAAGATGGCCACGAAGGCAGAAATATCTTTGGCAGCTTCTTCTGGCCTGCTCTGTCAAGTGGTTGGGCATTCCGAATGTGTCAAATGAATAGACTACACACCACAGATTCACCATGTTCTGCATAGGAAAAGCCGACGCCGATGGGTTGATCGACAAAGAATATGTTGGCATTTGTGTTCCATGATTCTGAGTGGTATGTCCTGCCATTTCCAGAAAGAGCTCTACAAGGACCGAGTTCCATCAAGAGGCCCAGGCTAGAAGAGCAACCTAGGCCTAAACCGACTCGTTGTGGGAGATCGTACGTGCACCGAGAACTAGAACTTACCACCATTGGTCCAGAAAATGACATCGTCAGTTGCAGGGTCATTACGACTCTCGAAGAAGTAGAAGAAGATATGCCGAGCTTCGATGTCGATGTACCCCGTATAAGCACTAGAGCGAACATAAGCCTCTGGATAGAAGTGGCCAGGTTGCAGCTGACTTTACAGTTCCATCACAAAAGTCGGAGTTCTTTATCCTGACGTTATGATTCGGGAAATGCGGATGACCAAAGATAGCAAAGCTGTCTGTCGAAAGAACGTTCAAGTGTTCGACCGGAGTGAACGGTCCGTCATCAATGGTAGTCTGGGGACCAGACCGCTATGAGGCCCCGCGATCCTAGCGGATGATCCACTTCTGAAAGTCTTTCAATAAATTCGTTGGGAAGCCGAGCGCCAATATCTTCTAGAGCATGTTGTCGTAGTTCTTCCAACGTGTATCCAAGTACAGCCTGTGTTACGCCGGGGCTTGAATCCATTGTGCACTGACATGGAGATGGACAGCAATGTGCAAGGCCTCTGCACGAGTACGTCAATTATGGCCATAATTAGTTTCACAGCTGGGAAATGTTGTGTTTTCTGATTGGTCAAAAACTACTAATTTATCACGTGTTCGTGCGAGAGCGCAACCCCCGCCTAGATTGAACGAAATTTACCAGACCATCTATCGACGGCTTGCCTCATCCGCTAGGATCGCGGGGCCTCATAACAGTCTGGTCCCCAGACTAGCTCACGCTCGCGTCACACAATGATGGGGTACTCATCATCCCACGCCGTGAGCGCGGACGACTATGATTAGTATGTACTACCGCCGCCTCGAGGCAGCTAGATATAATCGACAAGGAGAGGCAAGATGAAAATCTTCAGGAGCACGGACGAAGGTGAGGCTCAAAAGCACCGTCTTCAACCTGAGGTCGGGGAAAATAATGACACCCGGTGATACAAAGAGTGCTTTCATGAGTTGCTGATTGTGTATGTACTGGAGCACATTTCCTTGTCGCTTGAAGGAATACCGACAGATTGACAATTAGGAATATTTTGAGGATACCATACAGAAAGTTTCCCCAGTGCTATTGCACATGTACTGAGGTTCTGATGTAATAATTTATGCTACAGCCATGGTTTGTGTGGTACATCAAATAGCTAAACTACCAGCCCTGTGTGTCTGCTGCTAGTGATGTATTCTACTGTACACATCCTGATATATTGCCTGATGTATCACTGTCTGCCAAGTCTGCCCCTAGCTGGAATAATGTATCCTACCTGCTAGTGATGTATCCTACTGCACACATCCTGATATATTGCATCATATACTTGTGACATATGGTCCAGGGTGATATATCAGTTGATACTTGACCACCCACATCCTGATATATTACCTGATAGTATCACTATCTGCTAAGTTCCTACCATACCTGTCATGATATATCACTTGATGTATTACTCTCAGCTGACTTCCTGTGTCTCGAGTACTGTATCATATACTTGTGACATATGGTCCAGAATAATATATCAGTTGATACTTGACCACCAATAAGGTGTGATATATCAAGCTCTAACTACCTGCTGATAAGAATGGTGGGATAGAAGGCAAAATGCCTGCTACAGTCCCCCAGGCTGCAGCTCTCTATTTTATACTACACTAGATATCCTGTGCTCTGATAGTACTGTCAGGACCAAACCAAAATAAAGGCCAAAGCATGATGAATGAGGCATGATCACAGATGTTGCCACTCAGAGGATCACTTGAAGACAAGGATAGGAATGGAATATCAAGACTAAGGTAACTATGTACATGAATTGAGAATATATACTAACTAATGGCCTTAAGCCCTATCTAAAGGCTATGTAAACCTATGTATGATCTAGACTAGCTATGACATCATAAATGAAGGAAATCATATGAGAATTAAGAAGTATTGAAATATAGATCAAAGGAAAAATAATAAACTGCAAGGAATAGCCTTAAAAGGCTGAGAAAGGAAATAGCATCTGTGATAATCAGAAAACATAAGATGGCACTAGAATGGTATGATATAGAAAGATATAAAGGAATCTAATGGAAGGAAATAAATATTAGCAATAAGATGTTCAGATAAGATAAGATAATAGAGGAAATCAAGAAATGTTATAGGATTATCTAATCTAATCTTTGTTGATCTTAGAAGATCCTTTGGGGTGTGATAAGATAAGAGGTAGGATTTTAAAAAATTCCTGATAAGCACCATATGCTTAGTAGAATTCACCATATGTTCACTATGTTTTCCATGCACTCTCTCCATACAATGTTATTATATCTGACAGATTGCTCTAACCATTTGGGACAAAGTGTCATTGGAGTTTCATTATACTCAACACTCCCCCTCAATCCTTGGACATGCTGAGATCCTGGGTGTGTTGTTGGTGTTTTATTCTTACTAAGCTCATGGTTAGTATATCTGCATGCATATCGTCTGTATAGCAATATTTGAGCTCAATATGTCCCTTTTTGATTCTGGACCTTATATGGTGATGGCTAAGTGTAAAATGTTGCAATCTTTTGTGATATTGGAAGTTTTGCATGATGGTGATCGCTAATTGGTTGTCTTTATATAATAGCATTGCACCATATTGTTTACAACTCAATTCAGTAAATAAGTTTTATAATCATCTAATCTGCTTTGTAACCTCTGACATTGCAGCATATTCCGCTTTGGCAGTTAAGAGCGATGGATCATTCTGCTTACTTGATGCCCATGTGATCACTCTACCATTAAGCAAGAAAACATTACTGCTAGTTGAAGTCACATTAGCATGATCAGCAAAACTAGCATCTGAGTATCTAATGATTTTGTTTACATTGGTCTTGACTTTCCAATAGGTTATTCCTAAATTCTTAGTATCTTTGAGATACCATAGTACTTGTTTAGCCGTAATTCAGTGCTTTAGATCTGGATCAGCATTGAATGAGCACAATTGATGCACAATATGTGCTATATTGGGATGTGTCACAGTGGCTGTGTACATTAGTGAGCCAATGAGTGACATGTATTTATTGCTTTGACATGCTTCTCTGATTTTGTGGTCATATGGCTGTAACAAGATATTCAGCTCAGCTGGTGTGGTTACCAGATTAGCATTTGCCATCTTATACTTTTCAAGAGTTGACTCAATGTACTTTGTTTGCCTTATTGTGAGGATACCAGCCTTACAATCACATGTGATCTCAATACCAACTAATTTACTTGGTTCATCTAAATTGGTTATGTCAAATAGACTCTTTAATTGCCCCTTTAGGTAATTCATTAGCTATGGCATTTTGCAGAACAGCAACATGTTGTCTACCTATATGGTGATGATTTCTATCCCATTGGTATTTCTAATGTAGATGCAGGGGTCTGAATTCTGTTACACTTGAACCGGGTAGGTCCAAGTGTAGCCCTTTGGGTCAAGGGTTTGATATGGAGTATCGTCTAGTGAATACTCAAAGTGTTCAAGATAGGAAGCGTCCACTCAGAGTAGGATGAGAACTATGGTCAGGGAGACTGAGTGGAAGAGAACACTCAGGAGTCTGACAGGGGACAAGCACAAGAGGTGTGATTGTAAGGATTCAACTACATAGGCTAGTTCTATCTAAGCAATCACTGGTATATCTGGATATTGGCAACTCTCCCGGTAAACTGAGAGCAGTTCTGGAACCATCATGCCTGCCACAGCATGTAGTATCTGGGATCTGGGATTCAAGAGTAATGCCCATGGAAGAGAACATGAGCGGAGCCTAGCTCCACCATTACTAGGATAAGGATTGGTCCTTAGTAGTGGCCCTCTTGGTAGAGGTAGAAGTAGGGGAGAACTAGACTAAAGTACATGGCAGCAAAGAGATAGGTTTATATAGTGAAGAGGAATGAGAGGCAGTGTGGGAATACTGCCTTGAATGGAAATGAAGCTGTCCATAGATGAGTCATATGGAATGCGACAAAACATCAAGGAATAATCGATGAGTCAGAAAATAAGAGAATGACTCATGATGACAGATAACAACTGAGTAATTGGGCCGATTACTCTATATGAATGAATAAGCATGAATACGAAGATATAACTCAGCCTGAAGATGAATTGGACTTATCCCAAGTGGGATTATCCAAGAGGAAACGAAAGGCTAGAGTCAGTACAATATGTCATGCACCATGTAGATTACCCTCGGAGGGCCACACCATTTCCTAGCGAGGGAGATAGACCATGGCTCAATGCCAATATCGCAACCATCGCATATGGAGGGACTGAGGATGGATGATATCAGTTCTGGGAAGGAGAACTGGCAGGAGCAACCTGGGAGGCAGATCCAGCCATCAATCTGGTCCCTGGATGGGTAGATGCACCCATCCCACACTTCCCCCTGGAAGAGACCACACCTCCACCAGAATGGCCCACCGATCCTGCCTGGATGTAGCTCATCCCTGATCAGAGAGGAGTCATCATGTGTAGAGACTTGTATGTTACTTTTCTAATCTTATTGGACCTTATTTCTGTTCTGTCGCACCCTTACACTGGTGCGACTTTCCATTCCTCCACCTACGCTTATCTATGTTCCCCTTTGCCCTATGGACAGTCCCTCCTTCACCTGTGGCCACTTCTTATGGCCCAGGCAGTGCCCCCCTTTCCCCTATAAATACGACTGCCTTGTATAGTACAATTCCTTAACTAGATCTATGTTTAATCTATGTGGTATTTGGTTTAACTGCTATCTCTAAGTGAGGGCCACAGCAAGACTTCATCAATATCCCGGACTTCTATCAGTCTCCTGTCTACTGCTGAGTGACAGCTGAACACCAGGGATCTTTGTGTCTAGGATCTATACCCGTAGATTGTGTCACATAATAGTTATACATGAATGAAGAAAGAAATCATAACAAATTCAATCATCTGAATCTGATTTTGGTCAGATCTTGGTTGAATCTTTTATTCTATTCATGACCAGATTGTTTTAGGCTATATAAGGTTTTGATTAGATGACATAACCATGATGTGCCATCATTATAGCCTTCAGGCTGTTTTTTATATATTTCCTCTTTTAGTTTCCTATTTAGATATGCACCTTTCATGTTCATTTGTTGAATTTCCCAATCCTTGGCAACAGCCAGCATAAAGATAGCTCTTATGGGCTCAAGCCTTATGACTGGAGAAAATGTTTCATTAAAATCTTGGCCAGGGATCTGAGTGAATCCTCTAGCTATGAGACATGCTTTGTATTTCAGTAGGTTTCCATCTTTATCATATTTTTGCACAAATACCCATTTGTTAGATATAGGCTTCTGATTATCAGGTGCTTCAGCTAATTTCCATGTGCCCATGTCACTGAGCATCTTTTAGCTCCATTTGGATCACTTCCTCCCATTTTGGCCAATCAGGGGATCTTTTTGCCTCTGCAAGTGACAATGGGTCTCAATCTCCAAGAGAAGTCTCTGAGAATGCCTGGTATATATGCTCTGCACTGGATATTTCCTCTGCATAGTATACACATTTGAAAGCCAGTTCATCATCCTCATCTGGGTCATCAACTAAATCAGGTAAGCGATCTATGTTGTGATCAGTATTATTCTGATCTCATTTTTGTTGCTTAGGCTCTGGGCCTTGCTCTTCATTATATACTCATTTGTTGTTTATTTTGTTGCCACTTTCTGTCTGATCTGTAGATCCTGGTTCTTTATTGTTATTGGCATTTGATACCAGTTTGCCAATAGTGTGTGGCTCCCTCTTAGACTGATAATTGGGTGACGAGTTTGATAATAACATATATGGAAAATGGTAGTTGTGTGATACTTTCACAACTTTTGTATTAGCATCCCAATAAAGTACTGCTCAGGCAGCATCACTGTAGTCAACAAATGTATGTGACTTTGCCTTTTCCTCAAGCTTGTTCAGTCTGTCCTCTCTGAGTATCCAGACAGGAATGCCAAATTCTTGTATTGTGGAGACATCAGATCTGTTGCCTGTTCATTTTTGATACAGTGTAATGTCACTGATGGCATGTGTGTAAGCACAATTTTGGAGATATGTGGTATGTGACATTGCTTCTGACCATACCTCTTTCAGTATATTGTGGGCCAATAACATTGCATGTGTAAGCTCCACAAGCATGCAGTTATACCATTTGGCAATGCTGTTCTGTTTTGGCATGTAAGGAGCAGTAGTCTGGATCTCAATACCCTTCTCTAGGCACCAATGGATTAGATTGCAGTTCATGTACTCACATCTGCTATCTACCCATATGATCTTGGGCAGATGCTCCTCCTGATGTTTAATCCAATTTAGATGATGTTTTACTTTTTCTGGTGCTTCACTCTTTTATTTCATGAAGGCAAGCTTAGTTTGTCACATGCAATTGTCGATGAATGAAATGTAATATCGATATCCTTTTTGGGAAGGAACAGGGGCCCCATACATCTGAATGTGTCATCTCACCTGGTTTGGTAACTCATTGGTGGTGATGTTTTAACTATGGTTGCCTGATTATTTTGGCTTGTGTGCATGCTGGACAATTAAAATCCTGTGGGCTGTCAAGCATAGAGAATCCATCCATACGGTTCTTTCCATGCATGTGCTTTAACCCCGAGATGCTGATGTGGCTGAGATGGTAATGCCATTGTTTCCATGTATAACTTTGTTTAATTTTTATGGCAATGTGTGCCTCATCTGGCAAAACAGTTTATGCACTTAAGTAGTATAAGTTTTTATCACATTTAGCTTGTGCAATCATAGTTCCCTTTGTATCATATATGTCTAGGCATCCATTTGCAAATACAACTTTTCCTCCACATTGTCTATTCAGCCAAGAGATATGAGGTTATCACATGCCATGGAAATGTACAGGATGTCATTTAATTTGATTTTAGTAATCTGATCACTGATCTAACTTTGTATGGTTACTGTCTGTTACAGAACGATGGCGGAGGCCGCCTACGCCGTACCCGGAGGAGCTTGATGCTCCGTCTTTTTCTTTTTCTTCAGGACACTTCGCGGACCTTAGAGCAGACTTCTCGAGCTCCTTAGCTTGGGGAGATTCTTTAGAGCATTGGAGCGCTTCGCCCCCGATGCCAGACAACCAGGAGAACGTTCCACCGGGGAACGAGGAGTGGTTTACCTGGGACGCCCAGGAGTTGTACGATTACGTGCGCCGCCGCGAGAATATGTTTCCCTTTTGGTTCGATTAACCTTTTATTTATTTTCGCTGATCTTCTTTGGGATATTCGATCTATTCCACAGCCTTGTTAGTTACCTAACCCACCCATACCCGCTCCACACAGCATCCGCCAGATTAGGTATTACGTCCCTTTCACCCGATAGATCTCATATCCCCTTTTTTGATCCTTTAGGAGTCCTTCCCACGTCCGTGGGAGAATTCCCATGCACTGCCCTTCATTCCCTTTTCTCCATAGGCAGTGCATGCCGTCAATTACGGTATTTATGTATAGATCTCATCTTGATGGAGACGGACCCATCTTGATGGATCTCTCAGGACGCTTACCCCTTTCACTGCCTCTCTTACGGCAGGCTCTATCTAACCTTAGGAGGAAGTCTTACCTAATACTTCCGAAAGTCTATATAAGCGCCCATGTACTTTACCACTATTCCTTAGTTAGATTCTACGCAATCCAACGTGGAGTCTGCTGTACCTTTGAGCGCGGAAGGTTCTTCGCTCATCGAGAGAATTCTATTGAGACATTGTCTCAACGCTCGCTACATCATCTACGATCTCGGCACCAGCGCCCGGGAGAACATTCTTGCAACACTTATACGCTGTTGCCCTCGCCTCGGTTACGTCGACCACGTAATCACCAAGTCCATCGGGCTCCGCGTACTGCGTTCTGTATCAGCAACCATTTCTTTTTTTTTTTCATCATCTACTTCCATCGGTGTATAGTCTTCATCATACACTTGTTTCAGTACCCTGAGAAGGTCATCTTAATTAACCTTTTTTTTCATTTGTTAACCTTTTTTTCATTTGTTAACCTTTTTTTCATTTGTTAACCTTTTTTTCATTTGTTAATTTCTTTACATATTCATCAGCTACTCCAGCTGGTTCTTCTTTCACCTTGCATACTTTTTCCTGAGATTTTCCTTGTGTTTCTCAACTATTCCCTTGACCCTGGGATTATCCTTGAGGGTGATCTCTCAGGTATTTCCTAGTAGAACAGCCAATCTTATGGCATATAAAACATCAGTTTTCTCTGATATATTTGGCCTTTTTGACAGGAGTGAGTCTGATAGCATCTACATCCATAGCATTTGGGTCTTGGCTTCTTTCTTCATTTCCTCTGCTGGAGCTGGAAAAGGAGAGATGATTTCCCCTAAGGTCTCTTTCTCATTCAATTTGTCTCATCCTGGTGAAGGACTTGTTGATCCAGTCCTTTAGTTTATCTGGTTCCCCTTGGAGTACTACTGGGGAGGAGATGTCAAAGTTTAGTCCTTTGACAAACCATTCACATAATGCCCCTTGGCTGGTTTCTTCAGAATTGGCTGCTTTCAGTTGAAAGTCTTGGACATATTCTTGTAGGTTGGCCATGGTAGATGGGCCTCATTTCATATGCATGATAGTAAGCTTTCTTTGGCTATCCTTGTGTGATTCTTCTGATATGAATGAGTTGGTGAAATCCTCTGCAAACTTTTCCCAAGTTGTTTTATCAGCTTTTAGT
>JBBPJU010000026.1:0-67841 GCA_038088875.1 Austroboletus festivus | reverse complement strand
AGAGCTGCCTATGTACTTGTATTCCCTAACTAGATCTACATTTAATCTATGTGGTATTTGGTTCAAACGGTCACCCCTGAGGAGAAGGTCACCGATAAGACTTACCTTAACCATCCTGGACTTCTATTAGTCTCCTATCTACTGTTGAGTGACAGCTCGAACTTGGCAGTATCTTTGTGTCTTGGATCTATACCCATAGATTGCATCACATTGACCATCCTTATCTCTGAATCTCACTATTCTTAGAACAGACACTTTATCCACAAATAGTCATAGTATTTATGTGTGAATTCTCTTATGTTTATGAGAGAGTTCTACTGCCTTTCTATCTTTATCTGTGGGCAGTGCATATTGACTTATTAGGACACTATCTCTGCCCTGATCTCTGTTACGATCAGGGAGTATTTCCAATTCCGAGGATGGGAAGTTATTCCCATACCCTTCCCCATTTAGTATATAAGCATCCTATATTATTATGAGAACCTTAGCTAAATTCTATGTGAATCTACATGGATAACAGCATATCTTGGAAAGATGAATAGTTTACCTTTTCTCAAGAGAGTTGTTACGCTTGTGCTGGGTAGGTCCAAGCATAGCCCTTTAGGGTCAAGGATTCTGGAGAGTATCGTCTAGTGAATACTTGTGAAGTTCATGAAGATAGCATCCACTCTGAGTAGAATGAAGACTAGGGTCAGGGAGACTGAGTGGAAGAGAACACTCAGGAGTCTGACAGAGGACAATCACAGAGGATGTGAATGTATAAGGGAAAACTAGACTAAGGTACATGGCAGCATATGAACAGTCTTATATAGTGTAGGGGAATGAGAGGCAGTGTGGGAATACTGCCTTGAATGGAAATGAGGCTGTCCGTGAATGAGTCATATAGAATGCAATGGAATATCAAAGAATAATCGATGAGTCAGAAGATAAGAGAATGACTTATGATTGTCTAGTAATCACTGAGTAATTGGGCCGATTACTAAGTATGAATGAATAAGCAAGAATAAAAGGATATGACTCAGCCTGAATATGAATTGGACTTATCCATATAGGATTATCCAAGCGGAAATGAAAGGCTAGAGTCAAGTACATGGCAAAGATTAATAAAGACATAAGAGAAAACAGTAGAAGAAAGAAATCGTAACAAGAGTTCAAGTCTGAATTGGGCTAAACCTTTGTCACCTCATTCTCATGTTCATCTACACAAGAAGGCTATCTATATTCTACCTCGCTATGAGTACCAGGACTAGACTAGAAATGTTCAACAACCTAGTTGCCAAGAGGCTTTACATTTCACATTCCATATCACTATGCCTTCTATTATTCACAGAGTTCTTCAATGCTCAACAAGCCATTCTTTCTATCTGTGTCCAATTCGGCCCTTACATTCTATAAGCTAATTGTATTATTGCTGCCAGACTTAGGCTCCATGTCCTGCATTCTGCATCAGTTTCAGCATGTTCAACATATGTTTTTAATAAGGTGAAAAGTAATTAATACTTCTGTAAAATAAATATGGCAGTATGCTGCATATATAAAGCATAGATATACATTTGTTGTATGTTTTGGAATTCATGGAGATCTTGTAAAGATCCTCTGATGTCTAGGTCTCTATAAATAGAAGGTACTTCCCATGAATGTGAAAAAGCACTAAGTTCAATATAATAAGAGATTGACTAGCAATTCTTCTAGTGTTTTATAGTAGTTGTCAAGCCTAGATATCTTTAATAAGTTATTATACAGAGCATATGACTGAGCATGTGACTGGTGTTGTGATGTCATAAGCATATGATCTAGAAGTCACATGACCAAAAAGAGTCAAATGATGTAAAGTTATAACAGTGGCAGCAACCCTGAGTGTATTCTCATAGTTATCATCTGCCTGTTCTTCTCCCTCTTTGTGAATATTAACCATAATAAGTTCAATTGTATTATTTGACATTGTATAATGGAGGCTGAGCTGTAGTGCCAAAAATAATGTAATATTTTATTTCATTAACCTATGGATTGATTAGTCACACAGATTATTTTATTATTTTATTTTTCAAAGTCCACTTTATTCTATTCTGCTGGATTATGGCCCATGGAGAGTCACCCAGCAGATTCAGAAGTCTTTATTGAATCTATTGTACCATCAGGGACAATATGTTTTTGAGTATTTGCCCAGTATTTTAATCTAATGGATTTCAGGTATAATATACTTCAGTTGGGCTGCTGCATCATCATAATCTGAAACCGAGATTGAAACTTAATGTGACCGGAGTCACCGGACGCCGCAATTCACCGCCTTGACCACCACGAGCAATATGACGGACCAGTTTGTGTGAGGAGCGTTCATTCACGAAATGCTAGAGCCGGCTGGCAAATTCTCGGAAGGCATAGTCAGATGTTACCCGGTGGGGCTGTATGGCAGAACATCGCCCCATGCTCGGATGCTCGAGAGCCCCGACGGTCTCCTGCACTGCCAGCAGCCAGACTTGCGTAATATTATTCTACAAATTTTTATTCGCATCCGAATATTTATCCAGTTCGGAAGTACTTGCGTGGGAAACCGCCACGTCTCTTGAACTCGAGTCGAGTTCGCTCTGTCGTTTTGCTCTTGTCTTCTCGTTCTTTCTAGGGTCTCTTTTAGCATTGGAGGAATTCGCCCCCTAGGTCCTCCGCTCGGCTTCTTCTCCCTTCTGGTCTTCATTTCTTCCACAATGGCCATCACATCCTCTACGGACCTAGCAATCGTCACTCTCGGGGTAGCCCTCGCTGGTGCTTATCTCTTCCGTGACCAAATTTTTACTTCTAAACCGAAAGCTGCCCCCGCTGCTCCGACGAAGCCCCAGAATGGCCACAGAAACCCCAGGGATTTTGTCACTAAAATGAAAGAAGGGGTATGTTTCTATTCGTCTTTCTGTTCTCTTAATTCTTTTGTTGACGTTCATTCGTTATTCAGAAAAAGCGCATTGTCATATTTTATGGTTCACAGACTGGTACTGCTGAAGAATACGCCATTCGTCTAGCGAAGGAAGCTAAATCCAAGTTCGGTCTCTCGTCTTTGGTCTGCGACCCAGAAGAGTATGACTTTGAGACCCTCGACCAAGTCCCAGAAGACTCTTGTGTTTTCTTTGTCATGGCTACCTATGGAGAGGGCGAGCCAACCGACAATGCTGTGAACCTCATGCAGAACTTGTCCGACGAGTCCTTCGAGTTCTCCAAAGGCGAACACAAGTTGGACGGTCTCAAGTATGTTGTATTTGGTCTGGGTAACAGGACCTACGAACATTACAATGCTATCGGACGTAATGTTGATAGCGAACTAACCAAGATGGGCGCCATACGCATCGGCGAACGTGGCGAGGGCGACGACGACAAAAGTATGGAGGAGGATTATCTCGCCTGGAAAGATGGCATGTGGGAAGCATTTGCGCAAGCTATGGGTGTTGAAGAGGGCCAGGGCGGGGACTCCCCCGACTTTGCACTCACAGAGCTTGATTCCCATCCCCCAGAGAAGGTTTACCTCGGTAAGCTTCACACGGTTTGCTTATATCCTTGGGCACGCGTTGAGTATTTCAATAGGTGAATTTTCGGTTCGTGCTCTCACCAAGACCAAGGGCATTCACGACGCCAAGAACCCCTACCCATCACCCGTCACTGTGTCCCGAGAGCTCTTCAAAGTTGGTTCGGACAGGAATTGTGTCCACATGGAATTTGATATAGAAGGTTCTGGAATTACCTACCAACATGGTGACCATGTTGGCGTCTGGCCATGCAACCCTGAAGTCGAAGTGGACCGCTTGCTTTGCGTGCTTGGGCTCGGCAACAAGAAGGATACCGTAATTAATATTGATTCCCTCGATCCAGCTCTGGCCAAAGTCCCCTTCCCCGTTCCTACGACATACAGCACGGTTCTCCGCAACTATATCGATATAAGTGCGGTCGCAGGTCGTCAAATGCTTGGAGTTTTCTCCAAGTTTGCACCCTCGGCTGAGGCTGAGGCCTTCCTCAAAAAGCTCAGCAGCGACAAGGAAGAGTATGCTATGGTCGTTACAAATGGGTGCTTCAAACTCGGAGAAGTACTTCAACTTGCTGCAGGGAACGATATTGCAGTCTCTCCCAATCCTGAGAACACGACAGCATGGTCTATCCCTTTTGACATTATTATTTCCTCCATATCCCGACTCCAGCCTCGTTATTATTCAATTTCATCGAGCCCTAAGCTGCATCCTTCTGCGATCCATGTCACTGCTGTGGTGCTCAAGTACGACTCGATTACCAACTCTCAATCTCCAGCTCGCTCTGTCTACGGTGTTGGCACAAATTTCTTGTTGAATGTTAAACATGCCGCAAACGGAGAATCTCTCACGTCTCTCCCTGTCTACGATATCGAAGGACCTCGCGGTGCATATAAGGATAATACCCTGTACAAGGTTCTCATTCATGTGCGCCGCTCAACATTCAGACTTCCCACTAACCCCAAGAATCCGGTGATCATGATTGGTCCTGGCACGGTAAGTATTTTGGAATATGTATGTTTCCATCGTTTGTTGACGGAAAGACAGGGTGTTGCACCGTTCCGCGGCTTCGTGCAAGAGCGAGTTGCGCTTGCCAGACGTACGATCGAAAAAAATGGTCCGGATGCACTAAGCGACTGGGGCACCATCTCACTTTTCTATGGTTGCCGCAAATCTACTCAGGACTTCTTGTACGCCGAGGAATGGCCCAAGTACGTAGACGAACTCAAGGGCAAATTCAAGATTCAGTGTGCTTTCTCCCGCGAGCCACCTTACAAGCCAGATGGGGGCAAGATCTACGTGCAAGACCTTATCTGGGAGGACCGTAAGAACATCGCGGATGCGATCCTCGTCGGCAAGGGATACGTTTACATTTGCGGTGATGCCAAAGCCATGAGCAAAGCTGTCGAGGAGGTGCTTGCGCGAATTCTTGGTGAAGCCAAGGGAGGAAATGCTGAAGTGGAAGGTGCTGCAGAGATCAAGTTGCTCAAGGAGCGGTCACGGATGCTATTAGATGTTTGGAGTTAAAAGGTGGGATCTCGCTTCTGGATGCGCTGCCAGGACCGCAGCAGTTTAACGACTTGTATGACCGTCCTGAATATTCCATCTAATAAATAGACTTGCAGCACTTAGTTATTATATCATTGAATGTCTCCGCTACCTCCTTGTTGAAGTTGTTAGGTGAAGGAAAGAGTTTGATGCTTACTTGCCTGGTAAATTCCGGCCCCAGACGTGCGACATGATGCACTCCGAGTTACTCACCTGCGTTGCACAATATCCGTTTGCACTCGACTTTGACGTGTTTCACGCCCACTCTCCATGTTGCGGACTAGGGGTACAGCCTGGTCTGCTACACTATCTCATTTAGGTTTGAGCCGCTCGGGGCAGGCAACGTATTCCACTCGAGTCAGCGGGACATCGAGTCACGACAACCTGTCAGCTTCAACCCCACAAAATGCCTCAACGACCGAAGCGCATACTGTTGATCCCGCACCCGGACACAGTGATAGACAGAGTTCCCCACCTCAGATCGACATTGAGGCTCTTCGGAGGCGTCTCCGGGAATGGGGTGTTCTCGCGAGCTCATCTCTGCACCGACAATCCAACCAGCTCTCGCAAAAAGCCACGACAACATTTTCACACCTCGGGCAGCATCTCAATCGCGTGACCGGGTACGAAGAAATCGATGCTCTCAAGAAGCAAGTCGTCGAACAAGGTACGGCCATTTCCACTCAATTACTTTTTGGAAAGAGACCGACGCATACGCCATCTCCAAGAGGTTCGTATCAAGGCTACGCGACAAGCAGCAAGAGAGGCCAAAACGGCCTACGACGACGCCGTGCGCCAGCGTTCAATCTCCCAGCGACAGGTGAACGACCTCCTTCAGCGCAAATCGAGTTGGACAGACACCGACGTCAGCAATTTCACGTCGCTCGTTCGTTCAGACCACTCCTTTGAGCAAGAGGAAGCGCGCGCGAAAGCACACGTCGCGGAGACTGAGGATGCGGTCGATCGGGAGTTTAGCGGGCTGATGAGGGTCATACTGGCACGATACCACGAGGAACAGGTCTGGAGCGACAAGATTCGCAGTGCGTCTACGTATGGATCTCTGGCAGTGCTTGGGGTCAACGTGGTGGTGTTTATCCTGGCAATTATCATCGTGGAACCGTGGAAGAGGAAGAAGTTGGCACAGACGTTTGAGAAAAAAGTAGAAAAAATGGGCGGAGAGATGAAAGCCCTGACGGATGCGGGTGCAACTCGACTAGAAAAGCGGCTAGATGGTCAGGAGAAGCTCTTAAGCGAACTGATCACCCAACTCTCCGCCAGAAATGCTCGTCGAGACATCTCTGCTATAACGACAGCTCTCGAAGAGGTACCTCCAGCAGATGCAAGTGTACCGACGACTCCACCTCCATCATGGCTATCTCAAGTATACTTCACCTACCCAAACGCTGGCACCATCTGCGGTCGTGAGCTTGTGCTGGTTGTTGGAAGCGCCGCAGCTGGAGGAGTCATAACGCTATTAACGCGTAGCCTATTCGCAAATTGATTTATCATTAACACTTTGGGCAATTCATTTTGTCATCACCTCGTACACAGTTGGATAGCTAGTGACTATTCACCCCTTTCCACCACCCCATGCCCTTGCTCAGGCATATTTATACTGCGGTAAACTCGACAATGAACTCTGTAAACGACATGTTTGCCATCCGGGAAAGCACTCAACGGGCACCGAACTCACCTTTCCGATATAAACTCTCGGCGATCATACATACTACACTCGTTCCAGCATTCCGTATCCCATTTCACCCACCCCCACCCTTCTTTGATCTATGATATAAAAAGGCTAAGTGCAAATGTGGGTCAGGAACATCAAGGTGTACGTACCTCTGGTTTCTTGTGTGGCGCTAATACTACGAGCCAACGAGCCTTTGTACTCAACTCCCGGAGAAGGGCAAATAGCTCAGATGGAGACTCGACAAGATGCAGAGCAAAAGAACAGAAGACCATATCGATCCTACCGATGGTCGATACCACATTGTTTGGACGGCTATTGATTCCAATCGAACTCGCGGTAGACACTAAAGTAGGAAGCAAGCCTCCCGAAATGTCTCGAAAAGTAAGCTGTGCGCAGGGTAATGTCGTTCGTTCCGAGTAAGCCGCCTGAGTGTACTGCAGTGTACATCAGCAATTTTCGCTCCAAATTCGAACCGGGATTTGACTAGCGTCCTACCGGATCTGCAGCCATAATCAACAAGTCACCTGGTGTGAGCCTTGTCGCAAAGGTCGTCGATGTCTCCCCAACATCGCACGCTTGAGTCGGCACATACACGATTCCCTTCTTGCTAGGTTGTATTCCCGAGACACCGCGTTTCCACCATTCATAGATGGCTACGGTAACCTCTCCACTTTGAGATGATCGAGTATTGTCTTGAGCATTATCAAGGAAAAGAACAATACTGCCGTTACCTGCCTGTTCAAGGTGAGATCCAGCTACATTATCCAGTCAGAAGGCTAAAGAAGTAGGATCAAGCATACCACAAGCCATGTCTAAGATAAGAGGTGATCTGGATCCAACCGCAATCTTCTCGTGTGCCCACCACCTGAAACCGAGCATCGCGTTATTCGCATTCACATGATGTAGCCTCTCGAGCTCACCGTTCCAACCAGGTAAATATGCATGCACGGACACCGGGGAAGTGTGGATTGCGATAGGACGCACCAACCTGTGTGATCTAGTAGGTCCATCAGACCTGCTGGTCGCAGCAAGCACCCACCCGCTTATAATACTTTATTCGGAACAAAGTAACGAGCCCAGAGATCAGTGAGACACTTGAAGTAAAAGGGCTTGTAGTCATACATTGTCCACACCATGCTCCCCGTAGTTGGCTCTCATAGATTGTGAAAGGTTACCCGCTGTGCTTACACGATGAGATCTGTTGCTATTTGCTTTTTCCGACATGGATAAAGTCCAGATGAAGATGGAAGGTTAGACTGGAAGTCTTAGTAGGTTGTAGTACAAAGTTAGCTACGAGTTTATTTATCTAAGCGTCTCGCGATTGAACGCGCAGTCATGTCCAACCTATTACCCTGACCTTAACGTTCTCCGAACGGCCCATTCCACGATCACCGGTCACCCGTGTACCTGTGAGGCTCTTATGGACACCGAGCAGATGTTATCGCCAGAAGAAATTGTCCACATAGAATCAACTTCGCCGCGCGATGTCGACATTGAAGCTAGCACACCCCGCCAACTCGAAGTAGATGCCGATGTAGATGCAGAGCAAGTGCAAGAGGGGAGCGAAGGAAAGAAGGAGGCAACTACACCAAGGGATCGCGAGCCAGGCAAATCCATCTTGCCATTCTCAAGAGTACAAAGGATCATCAAGGCAGACAAGGCAAGTCCACGTCGTAGTGTCGCGTTTTCCATCCGCACAGAACGCATAAGTGACTGCAAGGCGTGCTCGGGTTTACTAGGACCTCCCTATGGTCGCTCGAGACGCAACGTTCTTGATCTCGCTCGCGACAGAAGAGTTCATAAAGAGACTTTCGCAAGCGTGTCAGAGACTCGCTGAAAGGGAGAAAAGAACGACTGTCCAACAAAAGGACGTTGGTAATGCATCAATGCTTTCCGCGTGGTACAGTTCCACTCATATTCGACGTCTCGTAGTTGCTACTGTCCGCCGAGCGGACGAATTTCTCTTTCTAGAAGGTGTGTTGATGATTCAAATCCTGAAAGGTTATGGGGAGGTCTCAATTGCTTGCAGAGATAATTGGATCTCAAGAGCCGACGGAGAAACGAAGGCCTCAGCAGAAAACTAAAGTTGACAGTGGCGCACCTGACAATCAAAATCAAGATCAATCACAGCCAACACTCCGCAATTTTATACAGGCGACTGGCAACACCAGCGAGGAGACCAGAGATACAAGTAATATTGTTATGAACGAAGACGGTGTGATGTATAACAAATGAAATATGTAGTTTTCGAAGAACACTTATATCCTCAAGTAAACTTCCTCCAGGTGATGTATGCACAAAATTAACTCATCTATTCACCACTACATTAAGAAACGAAAGCAAGCACCTCCATGGCACAGTACTGAAGCGACACATAATATTTCAGAGCCTATCTCTCAGCGAATGCAGACGCGAGGAACTCCTCAATCTCCTTTTTGTGCTGGATCTGTAAAAAAAGTTTGCAAGTGGTCTTGGAAAAGTAGATTCATTACATACCTTGCTTCCTGTCGCGACAGAGCTGGTTGGTTCACGTCCAGCGTACAAAGGATATTTTCCTCGATGGTATTGGGTCTCGTTAGCAGCGGTGAGAATGCGAGGGCCGACGTAAGTCCATGCACCGTTGTTCAACGGTTCCTCCTAAAGTCCAATGCATACCACCGCAAACGGGACATAACCGAAAATCTTACCTGACACCATAAAATGTCCGCGTTCGGATATTTGTCCAAGTGTGGTGTGATCTAAAAATCATTAAATTGATGAAGGAACTTAAAGAGAGACACGACATTACAAGGTCATAGGGGAAAGGCGACAATTGTTCTATACGACTTATCGCAACATCTTTGATAGCCTTCTCTTCACGTTCTTGCAGGAGAGTATGATACACCTGCCCTAAACACCAAATTAGCACGTGGATCATAGAAAAAGGTTGCCAAATTACCCGTGCAAAGAATGTGCCGACGAATCTGTTCAGGTGGTGCCAAACCCTCGGGATGGGACTCAGGCAAGTATCGCTGGAAATGAGTGCCCTCAGTCATCTCTGACAGGTCTGAGCGCACACGAGGATGGCGCAGTAAGGACTTCGAGAAGAAGAGGATTAGCTAGTCATAGTCAGCGTTATTAGCCTGGAGATATGGAAAAGGGAAGAAAACATACCGGTTTCCGAAAATCACGATGTATTTGTCGGCGGAGAACATGGAACTAGTTTTCTATTAGTATCACCAGCACCCAAGCATACGGATATGACCTACATAGTTGGCGGGTGTCCTTGTGGACGTTTCAGCCACATGAACTTACGAGTATCAATCAGCACTTACGTAGGATACACGACTTGCATGTTACAATCCTGATGCTGTCTTTCTATCTTTTCAGTAGTAGGAAAGATGTGCGGGTGGTCATCGCAAAGCTGCAAGAAGCGCTCAATTCTTCCACTCGAATGCTCCGGCCCTTGACCATCGTAACCGTGTGGCAAGTTCATGACCACACCAGTTCGCTGCAACCATTTGCGCTCTCCAGCTGCAATGAACTGATCGATGATGCATTGGGCGTTGTTTGCAAAGTCACCAAACTGAGCCTCCCAGATAGTGAGGAAATCAGGAGAAACAAGCGAGTAGCCGAGCTCGAAACCAAGCGTGCCATACTCAGAGAGGGATGAGTTGCAAACCACAAACCGTGCCTGATTCGAGCCTAAGTCATTCAGTGGCACGTATTGTTGTTCGTTGACTTGATCATTTAGAACGGCGTGGCGTTGCGAAAAGGTACCTCTCTCTACGTCCTGACCGGATACACGAACGTGAATTTTCTCCAGAGCGAGGGAACCAAATGCCAGCGCTTCGGCGGTAGACCAGTCAATATTGTGACCCTCTTCAACTGTCTTCCCTCGCTGGGTGAGGATCCGCGCAAGGTTGCGGTGTGGGGTGAAACCAGCTGGCCACTGTGAGATAGCTTTGCCAACTCGTTTGAGGGTTTCCTCGTCGGAGCCAGTTGCACGGGTAGGCAGCGTCTTCTCTGCCAGCTCGCGAGGCGACGGGAAGCCCTGCCAGGATGCTGACAGCCACTCCTTGCTAGTGGGGACGTAATCTTTCGCACCCGCAGCGGCCTTCTCCAGCATTCCCCAGACCCATTTCTTGTGTTCTTCGATATCCTTTTCCGTAAAGGTACCGCGCCCGACTAAGAATTTCGAATATTGGGTCAACGTAGTGGGCTGCTTCTCCACGGCCTGGTACATCCGAGGCTGAGTGAAACTCGGTTGGTCGGTTTCATTGTGGCCGTGACGCCGATAGCAAACAATATCGACGACGACATCACGCTTGTACTTGGCACGATAGTCTGCGGCGAGTTGGCAGACGAAGTTTACAGCCTCGACGTTGTCACCATTGACGTGGAAAATCGGTGCATCAATAGATTTCGCAATATCAGAAGGATAAGGCGTTGAGCGAGAGAAACGCGGGTCGGTGGTAAATCCAATCTGGTTATTGACGATGAGGTGAATGGTTCCACCAGTTCCGTAGTTGGGCAAGTTGTGGAAACCCATGGTTTCGTACACGACACCCTGTCCTGCAAATGCTGCGTCTCCATGGAGAAGGACACCCATGGCGGTATTATGGGTAGTATGGTCACCCTCCAGGTTCTGAATAGCAAACGTTTTACCAAGAACGACTGGATCCTCGGCTTCAAGGTGGGAGGGATTGGCGACAAGCGAAAGCGAGACTCTCTTTCCAGATGGAGTGGGCCGAACATAGTTGGCACCCAAGTGGTACTTGACGTCACCAGCTGCTGAACCGTCGGCTCCCGCACCCGAGAATTCGTTCAGGATAGCCTCGATAGGCTTGCGGATAACGTTTGCCAACACGTTGAGACGCCCACGGTGCGGCATGCCTATTGTAACGTGCTTCACACCATTGTCAACCGAGCGGTCAATGAGAGCCTTCATCCCAGGAACGAGTGCCTCGCATCCCTCTAATCCGAACCTCTTCTCGTTGGGGTATTTGTTGGAAATGAACTTTTCGAAGGAGTCTGACCAGATAAGTCGGTCAAGAATCATGCGCTTCTCTTCTAGCGTGTAGTTCCATGGTTTAGGGATCTCGACTCTCTCTCTAATCCAATCACACTGTTCCTTGTCGGGAATATGGACATATTGAATGCCGACAGCGCCACCTTGACGATATTCAACAGTCATTCGGCCACTAGCGTTCATGAACTTACAGTAAATGCGTTTCAGTGTCTTTATGATATCGCGAAGTGACATCGACTTCCTATCTTCTGTCGCAAAGTGGGGAAGAATACCAGGTCCAAGAGCAATTTGTTTGTCCAGATCGCGCTCCGTAAAGCCATAGCGACTGAGTTCCAGTTCTGGTGGATGCACGTCCGCGAGATCGGCATCGAGAATACCGAGGGGGTCTAATTCGGCAACATGGTGTCCCCGGACTTGATATGCGCGCACTAAGAGTTGGACCTAATTATCAATGAGATATAAAACGAGTGGCACAAAACCAAAAGATTTACTTTTAAGTGATCATCCAGCTCGGCGCCTCCAACCGGGTGAAGGGCCGGGGCACCGTCAGCAGGTGGAGCAATCAGGCCTGGGGGAGGCTGGAATGCTTTGACACTGGGCATGCCCTTCTCCATTCCAGAAAAATAGGTGGCCCATGAAACATGAACAGACGAAGGATCCTGCCTCCAGTGCTTGTACATTTCCTCTGCATAGTAAGCGTTCGTACCGTTCGCGAACGGGTCATTTGGGGAAGGTGGTGCTGCTGCTGGAGTCGCCAACGCACGGTGAGCTACTATGACAGGCACGCGTCCAGGATTCGTTCGAAGAACATACGGAAACCGCCTTACCACTTGCCGCGAAAGCATTGCGGAGGACAAGTAAACGGTGAGGGAAACTGTCAACAACCGGCGAGACGCTCGGAACCATCACAGCAGTTATGTTTACGTAAGATAGCGGCGGAGCAAGCCGGCCGAAAATTCTTACTAAGCGGTACCATATAAGAGTGCTCTTCGCAACCCAACTGAGGTTGCGGGCTGACAGAGGGTCCCAAATATGAACGTTTCATATCCCGTAGCACCTGTAAATGATAAAACATTCATAAGTACTACTTGGCTACCCCGACTGCTTCCGTTCTCTGTAGAACTGGGCCAAGTGCTTCATTGTTTGTCCAAAACCGTCACACACAGTAATGTCATCCCGAATCCACCCAGGCAGCTTATTCTGGATATTTACCGAAGAGTAACGCCGATCGACAAGGACGAGTGACGCCCAGTCCATTCGATGTCGAATGGCCCGGCCTATGAATTCCTGAATCTTTTAAACATATATTAGATGGATTCAATTCATCTCACCGATGCTCTGATTCACTGCGCTCATGCACATATTTTCATAGAGTTCTGAAGCAGCGTCTTTAGCCCCTGGAGGTCTTTTGCTGCCGAGTCTCTTTTCCACTTCATTAGCATATCGCATCCGTTCTTGTAACTCTGGCGATTTTTTATTTGCAAAGGGCAAGCCGACGACGACGACAGCTCGGGCGAGCTCGTCCGAAAAGTTCAGACCTTCTGAGAGCTTCCCGCCGACCACCGCAAAGAGTATGGCACCCGTTCTCTTATCGGACGCATCTATTGACTGACAGACGATGAAGAAAGGCCACTTAGAAAATGTTATTCGAACTAACCAATGTTTTCACTGTGTCTGCATACCCGCGCAATGTCGACTCAACTCCGCTGCCGGCTTGCGGCTCCAAGAATACCTGCGACAGGATCAATGGTACCACATTCGGATGCGAAAATTTAATGCTGACCGTCTTTTTTGCTCCAAATTTCGTCATATGTTGCGTTGTGCCCCAAGCTTTCTGGGCAAGATTCAAAGACGAATACGACGGAAAGAATACGACCAGCCCTCCAGGAATTACACTACAGAGGTTCAGTATAAGTTGTCCCAACTCAGCAAGTAAACGTTGATTGGTTTGTTGGTCATACTTGAATTCCAAGAGTGAGCCTGTCGGGCCTTTGGTAACACATAATGTTTGAACGTGTGAGCGCGGAACAATATGACCACAGGAAAAAGTCGATAACCGCACAGAGGGCAGCCACGAGAAGAGTTGCATGATCACATCTGACATCTATCGTTTCATCAGCTCACAAGATGCAGGCAGTGGCGAACCATATTGACCGGAGACATCGTTCCACCTGCCAAAACGACTGACCGCGCACTCTCAACCACTTCACGAAACGTTGTCGAAGGGTTGAGAAGTTGATACTTTATTTCCAATTCTTCCAAGTGTCGTGTGCTGTCGCTCACGAGAGAGAGGATAACACGACCATCTATTGATTTGGATTGAAATGATGGCCTTCAGTACAATACAAACGTTTGAACTCACCTTCTCTCGCACCGACAAGCCCGATCATGAATGCTTCGACTGCATGAAGTGGCGGAGTAGCCCGACTTGTTTGCTTTTCGGATGGGCGGTCTGAAGTTACTCTAGAAGGTAACATGATTGAAAATGTGGCTAAAACCTACTTGAACCTTCTCGATCCGATACCACTTCAGCGTAGCCAGAAATCTTTCTTGCAATCTGATAGTCATTGAGAAAATGCTTGAATCTACAAGAATCCAATTCACTTTACTCTTCTTCAAGTAGGCCTCGATTTCAAGCAAATTTATCCCTGCGGCCTGTTTCCCCAGCCTTTCCATGAAGTCGGAAAGGGAAAAGACCTCGGTTGTCGCATCAGTAGTTGGGTTGGCCTTTGCCCTGCTCGTTCTCCAGTCTGTCGTGACTTTCTGAATCGCTTCCATGTACTTGATAAGGCGTTTTAGGTGAAGATTATGTAGAGCAGACAGACGCGTCCGAAATCTCTCATAATATATCTTGACCTGATTCAATGAAGCTGACAATATACGATATGTTACTCGAACACTCGATAATGAAAGCAGAGTAGGAATTAAGTCTAATAAGTGAGTTCGGAAAACTGACTCCAGAATGCTAGTACTTACTATGGCCTTCATCAATTATGACAATCTGATTCGAGAGGTCTATGCCCAGAGCCTCTCGTGCCGATTTTTGCAATAAAAGATTGTATGGCAATGTTACGAGCTGGCATAGACAATCAATGTTGCTGGAATAGGATAGAATAAGGCAGCGAGCAACGAATAACGAACCTCTGCTTGAGGAATTGCCTTACGAGAGCCATAGTACGGGCACGTCTGAGCGTTCTTTCCGGCAGCGGCGAGATCTTCAATGTCCTTTGGAGATGCCTGTAAAATAGTTGGAAATGCCGCTAATAATACTAACAGAAAACTGACCAGGATTTGGTCCCTGAGGTCAAGCAAGTGAGTTTGGTCCTCCGGGAGCGGAAGATATAAACATCGTCTTTCCTTTTGACCTATATCCTTAATCAGATGGCTCGTAATTGTTACAAAACAGACGCCATGACCCTCTTGTAATTCACGACATTTCTCGTCTATATCCCCCAACGTCGATCTGACATCCTCGTTAACGCAAAGCTGTTTGCGTGATCCAAGAGATACAGTTCGCCATCGCCGTCGATCAAACTCAGAGTCTTCTTCATCCGACTCGGCATTCCGCTTACTCCCAGACGAAGGGGTAGAGTGGCCCTGTTTCGTATGGTTATGAAGGGAACGTTGCGTGTATGAAACATGTCTGAACTTTAGTTTTTGAAGCTCAGGGATGACCTGCGTTAACTGAGAATGAGTACGAGAGGCATAGTAGATTTTGGTACATGTTGGCTCCTGGGCATCCACCCGTTCACGATTTGAGGCGGTATTGTGAAGCCTGGTTTGCGTAAAAAGCATTGGTCTATAATACAACCTAAGACGACGTACTTTGCCATCAGTTCACGGACAGCAGGAGAAATGTTATCTTGGGCTCCATCCGCGTCACGGTCAGGAAGATAAAATTCTTCGTTTTGCTCATCCTGTGTGGTTCTCTCCGGAATTCGCTACGCTCCAACGTCAGATGTTGTAGACTACACTCTGAGCTGTCATACCTGACGTTTCGTAACCCTTGCATTTGCTATTGCACGCAAGCGAGCTTCGGCTTTTCTTGCTTTTGTCAACCTTTCTTCATATTCGCGGTCATGTGCCTCGAGTTCTCTTTGCTTTATTTGAGAGGACTGAGCAGAAACCCATGCTGGTCCTAGTCGCAAAGGATGAGACACTAACGTTGCGTGTTGCAGGCGTTGAAAACGATCACCAGCACCTTGCATTGATTCCTGGGACATCCGCCCTTTTCGCGCACGTTCCCTTTCGTCTGCAAGCCAGGATAGGCTCGAGCAGAGGAGACTCAGAGTTTTTCCCTGAAGCGAGAATCAATAATTAGGGATTCAAATTATTATCATAGGTCTTGAACGCGTACCGTGCCTGTCGGACTCTCTACGATCGTGACATGTCTTTGTTCGATGGACGAGTAGACATGTTTCATAAGGTCTACCTGAATGGAATAGGGTGTATCGTACGGAAAGGCATAAAACTGTTCGGGAGTGGGCAACATAAGATCGTCCGCGTCGTGGCTCATGATAACCTGAGTGTGGCGATTCGCGAACCAACGCGTCGGCTACAACGGTTTCAGAGTCAGAGTCCCGTGATCAGACATGTGTCTCGGTGTACGTACAGATGACAGCGCTTGTGGTGGGTTACCAGAGATACAGGATCAAATCTAGTAAAAGCAGAAAAAGTGGATTGATATACTCGATAGAGTGAATCAAAGTTTGAGCTTGAGTGTAATTAAAAGTGTACACGCGTCTTTCGGCAGGAACTAAGGTGTATGTAATGGAACAACAGGTGAGAGAACGAGACGATAGTAGCGTGACAACAAATTAGTAGAAATGAAATGGTGATCAGAGTACAAAAATCGATACAGCTTCATAAAAAGTAGCAACAAGTACCAGACTGTGCTCCGATGGCTGTGAATGTCTCCGACTGCAAGGCACACTCCATCGCACGGCAAGACGGTCGGATCCTCGAACCCTACAGCATGTTCCGAGGGTTCACGGCTTGGATGCGCTCAGAGTATCCTTAAGGCACTTATCTGCCGCGGCGTGCTCGTCCTTGATCCGGGAAAGCAACGGCTTGATTCTTGTAAACGCTTCGTCGGTGGATATCTTGGCATGATCCTTGTCGGGGTCGGTCCGATTACCCAGATGCTGAATCTTCTCGCAAATTTCTTGCACCTGAACAACTCCCAACGCAGCAGAAGAGCCTTTGAGAAAGTGGCCCTGTTTGCCGAGAAGCGTCAACTCATGCTTTGCACTGAGACAGAATGAGAGATTAGCATTATGTAGCAAGGACAGACCAGCGCACAAGTGATCGTCCATGAGCTTTATAGTTGATTGGGTTTGCTTGAGATAGTCGTCGACCATCTCCCGAGAAAATACTTGGTCATCGTCCTCTTCATCCAGGTCGAGTATTTGTTGGAACACTTTCATGTCGACGACGATCCGATTTCCCGACGTCTTCGGGGACGGTCAGCATTGCCCGCGGGTGCGCACGAGCGGTTGGGGACGACATACCTTGTCCGTACATGACTCCGGATACGAGTCTGACGGTGGAGGGATCACAGGCTGAGAAGGCTTGGTGGGAGGACAGGATTCTTCGGAGACGGCACGGGACTTGGTGTCGAGCTTCTTGGGCGGGGGGGCTTTGTTAGAGGGAGAAGGAGGAGGACGTTTTGGAGTGTCGTCGTAGTAGATGGGGGACCGGGTACGCATCGTTGTCGGGTCAGCGAAACGGGAAGACATGAAAGAGAATAAAAGAGGTCAGACTCGGAATGAAATAGGCTACAAGCCAGAGGGATTCTCTTCCCGGTCGAATGGGTACATAAGTAGACCACAAGCCGACTGATTATCGAGCCAGTGATCACACCGCCCGCGTTTCTATACTCGGTCATGGACCCCCCTCCCCCCCCTCCCTCCCTTTCTGCACGTCCACAACTGCGCGCGCGGACATTACCTCCAATGGCAAACCCTTACGTGCAATTGCAAATACGCATACCATACCTTGTTATTACGATTCGACAGATTCAACCCGACCCACAGCGGACGTCCGATCACAGGGCTACCATACGCCGTCTGATTCACTCCCCAGTACCCCATTTTCATACACTC
Organism: Austroboletus festivus; assembly: GCA_038088875.1. Taxonomy (NCBI): domain Eukaryota; kingdom Fungi; phylum Basidiomycota; class Agaricomycetes; order Boletales; family Boletaceae; genus Austroboletus; species Austroboletus festivus. The sequence goes on along the minus strand of JBBPJU010000026.1, from coordinate 49,985 downwards.
ACTACACGACCTTGCTCGCACGCAGCCGCGTGATTTCATTATTCGAATACCCTAACTCCTGCAAGATCTGCATCCGTACATGACATCTTTAGTCCTAACCATGACATGCATGTGGCACACGTACCTCTGCGGTATGCTGCGAAAGCCAAGGGGGTGGCCGTCTTACCGGCATCCTCTTGCCGTTGTAGGTAACGGGTGGCGCGACCATACGAACTTTGCCTGCACGGGGATGCTAGAGTCTCTTCAGCCCTGCAAGCACGCTGCACACGTGACACCTACTTCAACTTCTATTGTGGACCCGCGCGCAATCACCTGGGGATGTGCAAACGTCTGAGCAATGTTATTGATCGGCCCGAACGGAATGCTTGCAAGGATCTCGGTCATTTTCACGTAAGCCCATACCCAACTATAAATCATACGAACCCAACACCGCTCAGTCGTTCGATCCAGTAATCCCTATTGTGTCGCCTCAGCACCGCAGATATTATGTCGACAAGTGCTTCTCGGTTCGCTACCCTAGCCGTGTTAGTCGAAAATCGAACGTCATCCGCAACCTCTGGTTGCTCAAGGATCCTGGCCATGAAAAGCCGAAACTGATAGGAAATCATTTCAGTGGGTTAGCAGATCGGATGCGCTAAGATGAACGAGGCTACTTGTTTGTCGTTTCCAGCACCAATCATTAAAAACCCGTCCTTACAAGGGAAAACTTGATACGGCACTATGGAAGGGTGGGCAGTTCCGTGCCGAGAAGCTTCTTGCCCGGCGATGAGGTAATTGGAAGCTATATTAGCAAGCCCTGCCAACTGAACAATATAATAATCTGAGCGAGAGAGAACCCGGGCTATGATAATAAATCTGGTATACCTGAGTCTCAAATAGGTTACAATCGATCCATACGCCTTGGCCAGTTTGATTCACAGAACGCAATCCTGCCATAATGGCGCCATGGGCATAGAGGCCAGTCATGATATCTGTGACGGCCACCCCAACCTTGGACGGGGCACGATCAACTTCGCCTGTGCTATAGCAGTCATAGCACGCAGGGACGAGAGTGTGTGAAATAACGTGCTAACATGTGCATAAGGCCTGCCTCAGCTTCAATGACCACGTCATAGCCTGCGGCTTCGCGGTAAGGCCCCGTCTGACCGTAGCCTATGCATGCCGTCAGATGTGTGATCGGAACGCTGCTAGGAGAAACCGATACCAGTGATTGAAGCATAGACCAGCCGAGGATTGATCTTTTGGCAGTCTTCCCAGCCAAGGCCGAAAGAAGCCAACTTTCCAGAGACAAAATTTTCGACAAGGACGTCCGAGGACTTGACTAGTTTATGCAATATCTCGAGACCTTCTGGTCGTTTGAAATCGACTGTGATTGATCTCTTGTTCCTATTCACCGCAAGGAAGTAAGCTGATTCCGGTGGTAGGTGTGAAGCTTCGTTGGGTGCATCCTTTATCAGCGGTGCGGATGGGGGACTCCACGATCCTGTTCGCTGTGAGATGCCATCAAAAGAGAGTGAAATGAGGGTGTGGACGACTGACGTGTGTCGTCTCCTCTAGAAACTTCCTCTACCTTGATGACGTCCGCGCCCAAATCTGCCAAGAGCATGGAACAGGTTGGGCCGGCCAATACCCTTGTCAGATCAAGGACCCTTACCCCGTCCAAGGGTAGTGGGATAGGACTTGAAAATTGCCTTGCACCACGAACGAACGTACGGAGGATAGCACTCCTACTGAAAGGCAACATGTCAGTAATGGTATGGTGCCAAGGTAGAATTAATGTCATGTTCACGGCACCGAAGGTTTTAGTTGCAGACAGAGTGTCAGATGTCTTTTTCCATTGCTTTAGTGTGTGATTACCGGAGAATGGACCCGTTCTGCCACTTCATTCCACCACCACTTCCATGTCTCCACGCTGTTGACAGCCCATCTCATTCAGGTTCTCCACTTGCGATAAAGAGATTTGATACCCCATTCAATCCCAGTACAAAAAAAATATGGGCTTCTTTTCCTCTAGAACGCTCGAAGATGCCAATTTACTCGAGGATGACAGGTCGGTGGTACAGGTCATTCGTTCCCGATTCGTTAGTACTCTCACATTCATGGTTTCATCGCGGATAAGTACTGACACCGCTCGCAGTATGGTAAATATAAGGGAAAACAACGCGAGACCTTTGCAGACGTCCCTTCGCCTCAACTCTTGCATGTTGGTGGAAACATGCCCCAGAGATCTACCGACCAAGATTCTCTCTCTCGTTCAAGTTTCGATCGTTCATTGCACTCTCCGATGCGACCCCTCGACCCCCCAAGTCCCAAGTCCCCCCCTCGGGCTCACACAGATGCGATAACGTCCGTATTCATATACACCTTCTACTTAAGCATCTCAACGTTCACATTTGAAAGACAGTTCAACTCTCGCTCAGCGTCTCAATGAGCTGGCAGCCGCCAACGCAGAAGGTCTATTAAAGTAAGCCGTTTTCTGACAATTTGACAATGACAGCAGTGAGAATTTTCTCATTTGATGTCAGTGACGAGGAATACCGACTACTCCGGCAGAACATATTTGAGCGCCTAGCTAGTGGCGCTTCTGTTCCTACAGAGTCACCAGTCATTCCCCTGGGCTCTCATGCTCATTCGCACTATGAAGGTAGCCCCATCGAGTTTCCTCTCATATCTGAACTGAATGCCATTTTAATTTTAAGCCTCGCAACACAACTCGGACATTTATAACCCACGTCCTTTTAAAGCCAAGTCTCATAGGACACCTTCGGTTCGGTCCAAATCTTCGGTCTCATCAGCGGTGTCCAACTTGTTCAAGCGTGGGAGCGCTAACCGTCGTATCAGTACGGCCTCGGCACAAGAGGACACTATCAGCGAGACGTCGAGTACAAGTACATTCTCTTTGGCTTCGTTAGCGTCCAGCCCTTTCAAGCGTAGAACCACTCCATTAGATACCAGGAGCGTGAGTCCGGCCCTGAAACTGGAGTCGCGACATGACCCAATTGCGATGTTGCCGCACTCGCGTACGGACCATCATTTGCGTGGCGCCTCTTCTCACCGTTCCATCTCTCGGAATGCCCGACGACTGGGCACTGTGACGCCCCCTTCGTCTTTTCCCATTCGTAATCCCGAGCCAAAACATTATCCTTCCATACTTGAAAGCGATACCGCATTAGATGACGACAGGGTGAAATCATCTCGAGACCTTCGAATCGAGATCGAAACAATGGAAGCGGAAGGCCGGAGACTTCTTGATGCCTTCAACGGGTTGGAACTCAGTGCGCTGACCCGGAGTCAGCACGGCAAAGGACACGCCCCGTTACCTCGTTCACCTTCAATATCTGCCATAAATCGTAAAAATGGCGCGGATCGTAATGATTCGGTCCTCATGCCCAGCTGTGCATCGGGACGTGGGACCCCATACCATGGTTCCGATGCTGATGGTATTTCACTTCGGTCCACCACATCGTATAGGACCAATATCTCCCAGCCACATTCCCATCGACCCAATCCATCGCTTCGGACAAGCGGAACACTGGGGGTTTCTCCTGCAGCGAGCCGGAAGCGATCCGTGTCATCCCTGTCATCTCGTGCTCGTGTTCCCCCTTCATCAACTTCTCCAGCACTTGTGCATGCACGGTTAGGAGACCTGGGAAGTGTATCGAGCGTCAGCTTGGTGAGGTCACAAGGCACAGGCCCGGCATCGCCGACGGATGAAGATCCGGAAATGACTGCACTTGAAACTGAACTATTCGATATCCGGCGTCGACGTCAAGAAGTGACTGCTAGGTATCATGACCGTCTGGAATATCTCCGAGTTCAGTTGAAGGGCGCTGAGTTGCGAGAGAAATTGTTGCGGAAGTGAGGATTTGACTATCTACACCACACATGTCAAAAACAAGACGCTTTTTGCGTTGCTCATGTCCTATCTAGTGCTTTCTTTAATTTACATACTACATAACGGGTAGACCAAGCTAATTTGCCGTCCTGTCAAGCGTGATACAACTTTATGTATAGCTAGATTGCGTTTGCGTGCCAAAGCTTAAAGATCATCACGACTTTGGACGAGCAGGAGGACAGTAATAACTAGATTTTCCAAACGCCGACAAGGTCCACCAACACACGTTCGCTCAGCCCGGCGCCTTCGACCACCTCCTACTCCCATTGCTATTGGTTCCCACCGGTCATATACTGAAATACTGGGAACCTCCTACTATCCACTTTCATCCCGTTCCAACCCTTGCCAATCCCTTTCAGGAACATGTCCGCCAGCCCACCTACGGACAGGGTCAGGAGCCGTAGCCAGAGTAGCACACGAGCCAACACTAGACCATTCCTCGAACCCAACGTACTCAGCGAAGAACAAGAGGACACAGAGAACCAGCCCCATGATGTGATCGAGGACACGCGACCTCATCGTCATACGCGAGGCAAAGCTGTTGCGGACGACTCTCCCGACTCGGACGAGAGCCCCGAAAGCGAAGGTTCCTCTGACAGAGTACGGGACGACGACGATCTCATCACGCTCAAAGAGCGCCAGTCTCTCATCAACGTCGAACATCCTTTCGGTTTGCGCATCTGGAAACCTGCCTTGTACAAAAAATCTAGGTCCATCACGCGCAACGCAGACGCCGCTCTCCATTCCATTCCGTCAGCTCAAGCGGAACGTCATCTACTCCCCGGAAACATTTTCTGGACCGTCTGCTTTGGGTGGTGGTTGGCCGTAACTTGCTTTGCAATCTCATTCATCCTGTATTTCGTGCCATTGGGAGGTCGCAGATACTCTACGTTGGTCTTTGGCCTGGGCTGGTATCTTGCATGGCCGTTTGGAAAGTACGTTGAAGGCGATAGGGAAGACAGCGATGACGAGGAAAATCAATTGGAGGGAGGTGGCGACACTAACTTAACTTCGCGACGCAGGGCCTCGACGATCAATTCTCTTCCCTCTCGTCAAGTGCAAGTACAGCCTCCTGACGAAGGAACATCATTGCTTTCAACGACTCAACCAGGCCATTTCCTCTTATCCTCCAAGTCCTATGGGGCTACGCCATCGCCTACCTCATCGACCGATACGTATCAAAGGGTGTCCAATGACTGGTTCGGTCGCACTATCTTTTGGGTCACTTTTGGCGCCGTGATCGCACCTCTCATGTTCTTGACCTGCATCGCATGCTGGGCGCTTATCATCACTATTCCTATGGCGAAACTAAATTGGGCGTTAATAAATTACATGTTCACCAACCCAACGAGACTTCGGTTTTGCGCTGCTCCTCCGGTGGTCATTGTTTCGCCTGCTCAACCCGACTCGACTACTGTGCCAACCGATGCTTCCGATCTCGGAGCCACAGCTCCGGTCGAGTATGCTGTTAAACACCCCAGATTATCCCAGGGTCAGGTTGCCCCTTCGACTCTAGGATCATCAAGGTCAACGGTACTGCTATGTGTGTATCGTGCAGTAGGGTGGAAATACTACAAGTACACCGTCGGTGGAGTCAACATTTTCTTCATCAATCTCCTTCCTCTCGTATTTTTCGTCATATTCGACGGCTTTGTGTTGTTGCCTCTGGTCGAGCGCACCGGACCTGTTTCGGCGATCCTATCCATCCTCACTTCTCGAGCACTTATCTTTGTCATGAGTCTTGCCAGCGTTATACCACTCTCCTACTTCATTGGCATGGCTGTCGCATCCATTTCCGCCCAGTCGTCGATCGGCATGGGTGCTGTCATCAATGCAACATTTGGTTCCTTCATTGAAGTCGTCCTGTATTCTATTGCCCTTACTCAGGGAAAGGGGCACCTTGTTGAAGGATCGATCATAGGGAGTCTACTCGCAGGTGTCCTTTTGATGCCCGGCATTAGTATGTGCGCGGGAGCTTTGAAAAGAAAGGAGCATAAATTTAATGCAAAGAGTGCGGGCGTCACGAGCATGATGTTGATCATGGCTTTCATCGGCACTCTTACACCAACATTATTCTATCAGATCTACGGAAATGTGAGTGCATTGAACCATCTACATTTCGTTCTGACCCATGTTTGTGTAACCCCAGTTCCAATTGGTTTGTAGTGGCTGTCCTGATGGCCCTGTCCGAAGTTCTCCAAACTGGAAGTGCGATCACTGTTACTATCAACACCCCGACCCTGTCAAGGATCCGTTCTACCAATCAACCGTTAAGAGCTTGATGTACTTCTGTGCAGTAATTCTTCTGTTTGTGAGCACAGCGATAGTTTGATATGCTTCAAAGTTACTAAATAAAGTCTATCAGTCATACCTGGTCGGTTTGTGGTTCTCTTTACGCACCCATGCTACCCAAATCTGGCAAAATCCTCAACCATTACTGCATTCCCTCGAAATCGCACCACCATCGCATCGTATTTCTGGATCTGGATATCAGCGCTCCCCTAACAACCCTGTATCACATCCCTCTGTCCGAGAAACGTATAAACGTGTGGATCCTGTTGGCGCCCAGCATAATGCCCCTGCCTGCCAGACCAAGCTTGTCGAGTCAACTCCTGTTCAACAGCAAGCCGGGGCGTCGGCGTCTTCCCGTCCCCCCGTTTCGCCCACGCTCAGGCGTGTATCGTATGCGGCTCCGCCCGCGACCCAGCACCTCACACCGCTTATAGAGAGCGTTGATCTGGCGATTAAAAACACACAGTTACCCGAGAGCTTGACCAAGGACGATTTCACTCGGGCCGTTGCGGTTGCGACCGTTAGTGCGTTGCGACACCAACAGGGCCAAGCTATCTCCCCAGCAAGATTCAGAGCAGGCGACGCAGATACTGGTGTTAGTAGTCACGCTGGTCACGAGGCTCCGGAATGGAGCAGAGCAACTAGCGCTGCTGTGCTGTTAGCATGTACGGCAGTGTATGCAGTCATCGCAGGTGCGTAATACTCCAATGAGGATGCCGTTGCATTGACCAAAACTTGCAGAGCTTCTGGTTGACGTCGTGGACTTTGTCTTAGAGGGCTCAGGCATTGATGAGAAGTTCCTTGGTATCACCCTCTTCGCTCTAGTTCCCAATACCACGGAATTTATGAACGCCATTTCGTTCGCTTTACATGAGAATATCGCATTAAGGTTTGGGTTTATCAATGCCAGGCCGTTGTCTGCTGATGACTCTTATCGACTACAGCATGGAAATCGGCTCCGCATATGCACTTCAAGTGTGTCTTCTACAAATCCCAGCCATGGTTGCATTTTCTGCCTGGTATGCTCCCGATAAGATGGGAGAGATTGCCTACTCGTTTACGTGAGGGTTTTCACCTCGTTGGAGTGCGGATATAACACTATTTCCAGGCTCATATTTCCGCGTTGGGATGTTGTGGTCATCATTCTTGCCGTGTTTCTGATGACCTACACGTATATCGAAGCAAGAAGCAACTATCATCGAGGAAGTATCCTCATCTTAAGGTATCTTACTCCGTCATGCCCAGAAAACATTGACCGACTAACTTGGCCGCGCTTTCAGCTATCTTGTTCTCGTTTCAGGATTTTACTTTGCTCCTCGTCTATCTGATGACCGGGCAGACATGGAGCTGGGCATGCAGTCAGCATCATCTGTTTACACATTTTCTCAATTTCTCACTAGTCTCTGGTCCTGATTTTATTTTTCTCGTTCTGAAATTATTCTTTGACTGACCAAGGATTCGTCGCCTGGGAGTATGACTACAGACACTCATTTGTTGGTACATTTATTATAAACACTCGTCTCAATGCAAACTTTGCAAACCTTCCAACACCCTCTGTATTTGCTCTGGCCTGAAAGTCAGCTGCTCCGGTTCAGACTGACCCATCATTATCTGTTTCAAAGATGATGGATCGGCCATGTATTGAAGGAATAGCTCCAGGAAGTCCCCGTCGAGGAAGCCAACGGAAGCTGCCTCCAAATCACTTCTACCAACATTGTTCTTAGGTGCACGGTACCTTGAGGTGGGAAGGATCAGTAGTACGAGCGTTCGAAGGAGAAAATCCTACTTTGAATGACTGATACCAGTCTTCTGTTCGTAAAATGACGATAAGTTTCTTTGTAAAGCTGTCAAGTGGAGCGACAGCTCGTCATCGGTTAGGTCGGTTACAACGCCAATTTGCCCAGCTAAGGTCATAAATAGTTGTCTGGGCACCATTGGAATGTCAATCGGCATATCATTGGAGACAAGCGCGCCTTTTTGGCAGTGTCAAAGGCGCCTATTACTCTTTAAACACTTTAGGTTAAGACTCGCTCACCAGGTAAAAACTTGTTGACGATGTCGCCTAGGTAGTAATGACCCTCGCGCTCAAGTATCCTTTGTAACTCATTTACTTGGAGCCGAAATGAAAACAAGTTATAGTCACCCTGTAGGTCGAGGTGAACTTGAGTTGTAGGCGATCTATAGACACTCACATTCCCTCCGATGATGGTATTATCATTAAGCAGCTCTGCACAAGTCGGCCACAGAGATCCGTAATCCTTGGCAATGGGTTCAATTTGGGAACCTTCGAGTGTCAGCAAGGAGACCGAGGTGAATGCGTCTCCGACCAGCAGTCGGTTGGCCCGAGACACGAGAGTATTGATGAGGTAATTATGATTGAATACCGTGGATTGTTTGATTATCACCTCTGTGTCTGTCCCTCCGACCTTGTAGACGATCACCTAGATGAGGCGGCGGTCAATCTCTGTTGGCGGCAAAGCCCACGGTTAAACCTACAGAACTGTTAACAGCAGCGAGAATCATGTTCTCCATCGAGGTAATCGCATACACGCAACCCTCAACGTTGACGGACGCCATGACAACCGGAGGCACTCGCAAGCCATTTGCTTGCAAGAGCACAAGTTTCCCTCGCGATGGCTCTCGTTCTTTGTCGTCAAACGACGTAACACCGGCGCATAGAAAGGATGTCGGCGTATCTGACAAAGTAACCGTGACAACATGGAGGGATGTTACTTCCTCGCCTTGCCCAACTTCGAATTCACTGAGTCCTGGTCATAGGAAATGTTAGCTTCTTGTATAATTTCAATGGTCTTAGCAACTATCACTAACTTTCAAACGTATGATTGAATACTTGTACCGTAGATGCAAATAACTCTGTTTGTCCAATCTGGGAGGGGGTCTGGCGGGTACAGGCAACGGCAAATATTCCCCAGCTTGGGTTGTGAACGATGCGGCGCGGAATGCTATAACCTAAAGGAATCTATTTGATATTCAGGAGAGCTTCAAGTGTCACGTAACTATGACGTACAGATCGGATATGAAGCTTGTCAAAGTTCATCACTGCTCCAATAACGAGGGCATTCGAGCCAGCCAGGATCACTGAAGAGGGACGATCCGCCGTATTAAATCCAGCAGCTGCGCTGATTTCCTGTATGCGGGTAGTTCAAGATGCTGTCGCGAGAAAGCTACAATTCATACCTTTAGCATCAGTGGCGAATGCTGCAGGCGTTCTCTCTCCCAGGATAATATCGATGTTCGACTACCACAAGCAAATACCGCGGAGCGACTCTTGACGATGCATGCATGCATTGTCACAGGAAGATTGCCAATATGAATGAGCTTCTTGTCCCCTAACTGCCGGTTCTCGAATGGAAAGGTTGCGAGAGAGCCATTAACCAAACCAACAAGTAGATGGGGATGTGGTCGCCCAGGTTCACTAGTAAAGTTGTAGAGTAGTAGCGATCGGGGAGCAGCTGGAAGCTCGCCAGTATCACACACATCCGTGATAATTTCAGGTTGCATGAGGGACAGAATCTTAACAGTATTCGACGTCCAAAATCCAACGGCGATGTTCGTAGCGTATGGTTTCGTGCTGTTGATAGGTAGACATGTCACGGCGGAGATCTCCGCAGTGCAATTAAAAGGCGGGGGTTCCACAAACTCTCGTGTTCGTTGCTTCACGAAGTGATCGCCATCGAGGACAAATTGCACTAATCTGCCGTGGTTGAGGGCGACGACAACCTGACTGGCATTAACGTCAGCGGCCACGATTTGCCTTCCTGCCCAGCCTGCAGAATCGCCATCTGAAAATCTATTCAGCGTCCAGAGATCGCCTATCTGATTGTACTCTCGCAAGCTGGAATTGTAGTCCAGAAGGAGTAGACCCTCTGGAACGACTTGTACCACTCGAGAGGAATCATCATAGGTTGAAGACCCGAACGTTTGAGCTCGACGCTGGATATTGGAAATAGCCAATGTCCTGGATGGCGAAAAGCCCTTTCCCGAACCTCCGATGCTGGAAACTACAGTGCCTTGGTTATCCTCGAAACGAAACACATGCGTTTCCTGAAGAGTTGACGCTACGACGTGAGTGGTTTCCCTTACGCGAGGTTTAAGTAATGATACCGCTCTGCGTCAATGTGTGCTCACTGATCCCAGTACTTTTTGCGTAACGACCAAAGACGATCCACATTATATATGCCATGTATGACCGTCGCCTCCCGAAAGTCTGCACCGCTCTTGATAATTCTCAGTGAGCCTGTATTCCGCCCCCCGGAACATGTTATAATTTCATTCTACGAGAAATGTTAGCGACGACCTAAGATCCGGAATGATGCACACCTGGCCACTATTGTCCGTGTCGACAAGGATTCCATCGACGATTGGTGATAGGTTATTAAAACGTTCCAGCTCGACGAGGTAAGTACCCGTGCCATTGACAATGATCCCCTCAGCGTCATCATTAGTCTTGCTCCTGAAAACCATATCGAGATCTCTAGGTTTAATGGAGGGAATGGATGCAGGAATAGGTAATGTCAAGCAATCAGAACTAGAGACAGGGGATAGGCTAATCTGCAGCAGCTGTGAGTCGCCAAAGTGGGATCCAAGATACACCACCTGGTTAGCAAGATGTGTCAAGGTCGTTGGAGAGGATGCCTAAAGAACTTATACATAGATCAACAGAGAAAATATGCGAGTGTTACGTACCTCTCCCAAAGCAACGAGTGTCAACCCCATCCCGCTGATTCCGCTACTGACACATAAAATTGCAAGTCTTCCATATTTGTCGCCCATCAAGAACTTGTCGTTTCCTTGCGTCAATGGGCAAAAACTATTGGTGTAAAAGATGTAATCATCCGTTTCTTAATCTTGACTCCAAACTCACGCAGTAACTTCAGACCATGGCCAGGTAATCATTCCCTGAGCCTTCTTTTTCCTCCATTCCCTTTCTTTCTCTTTTTGCTTTGCATTTGCAGCCTCTTCCGCATTTCTACTCTTCTTTTTCTTCTCCATTTGGTGACTCTTGCGAATATTTTGTTCTACAGCGTCATTCGAGGCTAATTCGTAGAGTAGAATTTTTCTTCCGCCAATGACTAATACTCCACCTTCAAATTCGTTCTCGGGGTTTTCAGTAGAAGGGACAAAAATCAAACGCGGTGCTTGTTCTTCGATAAAAAACCACCTTCCGGGAAGCGATAGAGGTGGAAGTAGTTGCGATGGTGTCGAGGAGAGTTGAGAGTGATCTATTTGAATATCCCGCGCGAGAAGCTGGAGGCGCTGCTGAAAATCGAAATGGAGCATGGCGAGCGTGTTCGAATCGATGAATACGAGACTGAGAAGATTCAGTTCCAGGATTCTGTCGTGCACGTTGTCAGCTGTATTTTGCGCGTTGGAAAATGTATGCTGACGATATGTCAATGTCACTTTCATAATCACCATCCGCCGTCAAAGTAATGATCTTCAGTTTCCCCGTGTAAACGCTTACAACTGCAAAGGTGCCGGGGTAGTTTACGAGCACATCGTGACAAAATTCTGCTGGTCGTGCACTACTCTCAAATAGAGAGAGATGCCTAGTTGCACCGAGTTCTCTGCCACCGAATTTGGAGGCGGTAAATAGCAAGAATACGAGTTCAGGGTCTGGGTGATCGGTTAAGACTAACAGATATATTTTAGACGTGTGCTGTTGATCAAGCAAGTTATATTAACAGATCGATGCTATAGAGATGAGAAGTACCACAATAGGAACCGACTTTACAACTCGTATTCTTCCCCATATCTCAACTCCTTGTTCGTGGCGGAGACCTTCCGGAAGTATAGAGTAGACATCTACCCTATTTAGTTTCGCCACAACAAGGAACTCGGATCCATTTTCGTCTGCTAACGTGCACGTCAGCGAATCAAGAACGGACGATGGTGGATGAAAAGTGGATATTAGCTTCATGTCATGAAGGAGCGATTTCAACTTGTGAAGGCTCTAGTCATTTCAATTGATGAACCAATTACATAAGGCTTGCTTGTCAGCCTGGTACTGGCATTCACCGGCGCGGACGAACCTACTCATGTCGGATATCAACAGGTTCATCAGCGACAATTGCCTAAAGGTGCGTAGCCGTTAGCATGTCGTGTATTTTGTGCACATTAACTCTCCTTCTAGTTCTTCGGTCTTGCAGAGAAAAGTATCATCGATTTTATTACTGCTTCAGGTTCGTCCTTTTCCTGTCATATCTTGTTCGTCTCATCTATCTATCATCTCCAGCTTCAACCTCAAAATCACCCGAAGCCCTCTTTTCTACCCTCACCGAATCCGGTCTTCCAAATACCTCTGATGCTCATGCATTCGTAACTGAACTCTTTCAACGTGCACCGCGTAAGTCGAAGCGTAAGGGGAAGGTGGCCGCCGATGAAAGCGCTCGCAGACAGGCAGAACGCGAGACTCGCGATTTAGTAGCCAAGAAATACAAGTTCTTGGCCGACGAAGATGACTCTGTCATGGATATCGCCAAGTCGTCTACTAAGCCAACGAAGCGCGATGGGAAATACAAACAAGAAAAATCACTTCGCAAAAGGGAGTTTGATGGAAATGAGTGGGAGAGCCACGAGGACGAAATAACTTGGAAACGACATAAGACGGATTCTTTCGCTTCCCGGTCGCGTTCCCGAACTCCAGATGATGCTCAGCTAGACACTCTGGAAATCGAGGACACGGAAGCTCGAAAGGAAAGAGAGCGTGTTGAGGATATCAAGTCACGCGACGAATTTGCAGAACGTGTACGCCAGCGTGACCTCGAGAAAACGAAAAGAATCGTTGAAGACCGCTCGTCCCGTCTCGGTGCCACTGATGCCACTGCTCGTCGACAACTCGCCGATGATGTGGAAGCACGTACGCAAGCACTCCCTTCTCTCCGGATCCACTCCCGCCAGGAATACCTCACAAAACGAGAGATCCAACAAATCGAACTCTTACGCCGGGAGATCGCGGACGACGAAGCTCTCTTTGCTGGTATGAGAGTTTCCAAGAGAGAACAGCGGGAGTTAGAACGGAAAAGGGAGCTTTTGCAGCTCGTTGAGGAACGCCTCAAGATAAATGACAAATGGGAAGGATATCAACTCCCGGAAGACTACTTCACTGAACAGGGAAAGATTGATAAGAAGAAACAAGAAAATGCATTGTATCGTCGATACGAAGAAGCCAAGCGCAAGGACGATCAATTCGTGACTGACGTCGACCAGTGGGAGGCTAGTCAGACGAAACACAGCACTTTTAAGACCGGCGCCATGGATAAACCGGAGATCATTGATAGTTATGAGTACGTCTTTGACGAAAGTCAAACAATTAAATTCGTCATGGACCAGACCTTGAAAGGCGAGGGGATGATGAGCGAGAAGGACAGGCTTCTCCAACAGCAAATCGAAGAAGCGGAGAAGCGAAGTATGTATCATCGTTTTTTATTTCTTTTCCCGTGCAGTCCTGACCTTTCATCGCTAGTTAAAACAATCGAAGAGACCCGCAAGTCCCTTCCAATTTATACTTACCGTAAAGAACTTCTTGATGCTATCAAGGAGCATCAAGTCCTCATTGTCGTCGCTGAAACCGGTTCTGGGAAGACAACGCAATTACCGCAGTATCTTCATGAAGCTGGTTATACTGCTGGCGGTCTGAAAATTGGATGTACACAACCTCGAAGAGTGGCCGCGATGTCTGTTGCTGCACGCGTTGCCGAAGAAATGGGAACCAAAGTCGGATACGAGGTTGGTTATTCCATCCGATTTGAGGACTGCACGAGCGACAAAACGGTGCTCAAGTACATGACGGATGGTATGCTTCTAAGAGAGTTCTTGACGGAACCAGATTTAGCGGGATACTCGGCGCTGATAATTGACGAAGCTCACGAGAGAACACTCAATACGGACATTTTATTTGCTCTTGTCAAGGTGTGATGACCCACGTTAGTTGATGCATTTAGTTGACTGATATGGTGGAAATAGGATATTGCCAGATTCCGACCTGAGCTTCGTCTATTAATTTCAAGTGCTACGATGGATGCCGAGAAATTCAGCGAATACTTTGACGGCGCGCCTGTATTCTATGGTATGCGAGCTTCAACTTGGTTCTGTGATTCCCATACTCATGATTCGCAGTTCCTGGACGTCGTTACCCAGTCGATATTCACTACACACCTCAACCGGAGGCCAACTACCTCCACGCTGCCATCACAACCATTTTTCAGATTCATACAACACAGCCGAAAGGGGACATTTTGGTTTTCTTTACTGTGAGTTTGGGTGTCTTGTATTTTTTTGGCATCATTAATTCCCAAATATGTTTTTTGTTCAGGGGCAAGACGAAATCGAGGCTGCTCAGGAGAACCTCCAGGAAACAACACGTGCTCTTGGGAACAAGATTGCTGAGCTCATCGTCTGCCCTATCTACGCCAATCTCCCGTCAGACATGCAGGCGAAAATATTCGAACCTACTCCCCCAGGTGCCCGTAAGGTCGTTCTGGCTACCAACATCGCAGAGACTAGTATCACAATTGACGGAGTAGTTTTTGTGATTGACCCTGGATTCGTGAAACAAAACGTGTATAACCCGAGAACAGGTATGAGCTCACTGGTTGTCGTTCCTGTAAGTTCTACCTATACTGGTGATCTATTCAATTGACATCGTCGTCCAGTGTTCAAGAGCCTCTGCCAACCAGCGTGCTGGTCGTGCAGGACGTGTAGGACCAGGCAAAGCTTTCCGGCTCTACACAAAGTGGGCCTTCGCGAATGAATTAGAAGAAAACACCATACCAGAGATTCAGCGCACGAATCTTAGTATGACTGTGCTACTGCTCAAGTCTCTAGGAATAAACAACTTTATGGAGTTCGAGTTTATGGATCCACCCCCCGGCGAGACACTCATCCGTGCGCTCGAGCTACTGTACGCTCTGGGAGCATTGAATGACAGGGGAGAGCTGACGAAACTTGGGAGACGTATGGCAGAGTTTCCGGTGGATCCAATGCTTAGCAAAACGATCATCGAGAGCGAAAAATATGTCTGTACAGATGAGGTGAGCAGATATTTGCCACCTTGCTCATGGGAAGCCGACTGAATTCCGTAGGTCCTGACGATCATATCAATGCTGTCGGAATCATCATCACTCTTTTACCGCCCAAAGGACAAGAAGCTCCATGCAGATCAAGCCCGACAAAATTTTGTTCGCACTGGAGGCGACCACTTTACACTCCTAAACGTCTGGGAACAATGGGCCGATACGAACTATTCGCAACAATTTTGCTATGAGCAATTTTTGCAGTTTAAGAGTCTTAGTCGTTCGAGGGACATAAGGGATCAGCTTGCTGGTTTGTGCGAACGCGTTGAAGTGATTGTGAGGAGCAACCCTAACTCGAATGATATCACGCCGATTCAAAAGGCGATTACATCTGGATATTTTTACAACACGGTGCTTCTTACTTTCCACTGGGGACTCATGTTCCTTGTGAAGCTGACTCGATTTTTTGCACTAGGCGCAGCTGCAGAGGACTGGTGATTCATATCGGACGCTCAAAACCAACCAGACGGTGTACATTCACCCCTCGTCAAGCCTTTTCCAGCATCAACCTCCTGTGAAGACAGTAGTTTATTACGAACTTGTAATGACTTCCAAGTCATACATGAGGTGTGTCTGGTGTCATTTGTTCATAAATGTCTGTTGAAAATGATTGCTTCTCTGACAGGCAAGTGATGGAGATCAAGCCATCTTGGCTGATGGAAGGCAAGTCATTCTTATACCATGTAAGCTTTGCTGACTAGATATGACTTGTCCTTAGTTGCACCACATTATTTCAAGGCTGCTGATATGGAGAAGCTGACGACTGGGGAGAAGAAGATGCCGAAAACATTAGGCCACTCAGAATCATAGTATTGGCAGAATACTGCTATTTCCAGGCATTATGCAATAGGATGGGCGTCGCAGAATGTGTGGAGTCGACAACCCGTCACGCGTTATTTCAAGATCTGACTTGTCCCCGTTTCGATCTCTTCTTTCTCTTCCTTCCCTTCTCCGTCGACATGCTCCCTACGAATGACAACCATTTGAGATGCGCGACTTTGCATGCGGCAGCGTTTGATAAACGCAGAGATGAGGCACCATTCACACTGGGCTACCGAGAATCTAGGCATCTAGCTACTAAGTACTTCCTACAATCTTGGCACGAATGAATCCCAGTGACGTCACGCGCTGTAGTGAATACTCACTATCTGTGCACCTACACGGGATGAAAAGGGTGGAGTTGACGAGATGTCGAAAGTACATGAAAAGGAAGAAACCACGCTACATTTCCTGCTCCTGCAACTTATTTCCCCCCCCCCCCCCGAATAGATTGCACCCGCAAGTACACCTCGCCGAACGTCACCCAGCAGGCGCAACGGTCCTTGAGTGGGCTAATGCTAATAGCATAGATGTATCGAAAGTTAGGGATACACTAAATAGGAACCCTAACCTTAGGGAAGGGTTGTGACCGCAGTGACGACACGTAGACAATTTGAATCACCCCGTAATTTACCTTCCGCATTCTTGAACTTTGTGGTGCTATTCGTTCCTCGAGGTTTACCATGTCCTTGCTAAGGTCAGTCTTCATCCCCTTTCCATCACTAACCTTGCCTTGACATAAATGCCTAGACTTGGTCTGTGCATAACGGGCGTATACGCCATGTTTCTTGTGGGTGGTCCCAATATTTCTCCAGATGAATGAATCCAACCAATGCGACGCCGTGACCAGCTTTGGGCCATTGCACAAGAGCGATGTACGAAAGTCTATTGTCTCAGGCTCTCAAACTGACATTTCATCTGTAGTGTCAGTCCCATTCCAGTCAATTGATGGACAATCTGCCCATAAGTTCAAGTCGGCATTATTTATTGCGACGTGCCAGAGCTTCCTCAGTTCGTTTTCCGCTCTTTGTTACATCTATATGCGCGGAAAGCCAGGCTCTTCCCTTTCTTCCCTTTTTGGCCTCGATGCCCCCGCACATACGCAGCGTAATGGATCACCTAAGATGAACGGGACTCCGAATACCAAGGTATTCGTCAATGGACATTCCCAGACAATTAGACCGGAGCATGTATCTGCTACGACTGGTCTTTCCTACTGTCAACGTCTCCTCCTCAGTTACCTACAGTGTTCCAGTTTCATTGCCCTGGCGGCACCTTTCGGTTTCGCCGCGCTCTCGTATATCACATACCCAACCATGGTACTCGGAAAGTCGTGCAAGCTCGTCCCCGTCATGCTTATGAACTTCCTTCTCTATCGACGCAAGTTCGCTCCTCACAAATATTTCGTAGTTGCGTTGGTTACGACTGGCATTAGCGTGTTCATGTTCTTTGGGAACGAGAAACCCTCCAAAGCGACGTCCAACAAAACCTTCGATGGAACATACTCCCCATACCTCCAGCTCATTGGTATCGCCTATCTCCTTGTTAACTTGATCCTTGATGGCGCCGTCAATTCAACACAGGATGAGATTTTCTCGAAATACAAAGTATCAGGGCAGCAAATGATGTTCTGGATCAACACCTTCTGTACAATGTTGACCACCATTCTTGGCACACTCCCATTACCCTATATACCCGTTCTCCACCCCTCATCGGGCGCACAGAGCGAGTTCTCCGGCGCATTAGAGTTCATAAAATCGCACCCTTCAGTTGTCGTACCGCTCGTTCAGTATTCACTCACGGGCGCGCTTGGTCAACTATTTATTTTTGAGACACTTCAGCACTTTGGATCGTTGACTTTGGTGTCAGTATGAGTACCCTGCCTATTTTCTTGCCAACCATTGTATTCATTTTCTATTTCCAGGACCATCACGCTTACGAGGAAAATGTTCACCATGATCTTATCAGTAATGGTGTACAACCACAAGCTGACCATCGGTCAGTGGCTCGGGGCAGTAATTGTGTTTGCAGGGATATCAGTAGAAGCCTTTGTGAAACGCAAAGGTAGTGTATTTTCTGACCTGTTGGATAGAAGGCACTCACGATTGGCACAGATGTGCATGCAAAGGAGGTCGTGCTAGAGAAGAAAAAGGCCAAGATCAAGTCGCTATAGTCAGATGACATTGTTTGCATCGTATCCCATACCCCAATTAGCAACTCAGGTATATTCACAGCACAGGTAGACAAGCCGACTCATTTATACAGTATAATTATTCTGAATCGAACGATGCAGTAAGAGTTGATCATATTGCAGCATCAGGGTTCTGTCGCCATCATCGCGTCGTCCCCGCCCTCATCACTAAAGACGAGCAGCCGCTTGCGATCCTCTATTCTGTAAAAACGTTTTAGACCATGCAAGGCGAGAGCGGGACAATATGAACCTTGAATCCTCTTCTTCTTCGTCTCTCTTCCTACGAGACACTACTCTTTGGATGGGCGATGCAGGAAAATTGGCAACTGCGGCCTTGGCTTTGTATATGGACTCATACTCCTACACAGGTGATTCGAAGAGGTAAGAATTAGCGAAGACGAAACTACTTTATCGACTCGAAAGCTATGTACTTTGATCTGTGTCAGAAATCCGCCGTTTGGCGAGATGCAGTACCGTCGATTTTGTACCAGATGGAGGGCATCTTCCCAAGACAGTGAATAATGTCGCATGACGAACATGACCACGAAGGCAGGGGACAATGAGATGCCACCTAACACATATGACGATCATAATAAATAGGCATGGTTTACAGCAAATCAAACACACCATTGCAATGCACGAGGACCTTTCCGCCTTGACTCAGAGCCAGTTGGATAAACTGGTCTGCCCTGAGAAAAATGAGACGACACTTGAATGTGAAGAATATGAAAAGAACACACTCCGGGAATAATCTGATGACATTTTGTTCTTCGTTGTCTTCCACGTCCAATACCAGGTATTGGAAGTGATCTGGAAAGCGGGGCTTGACAGAGAAGGCTTCTTTCCGATCTCTTATGCAAACTCTATCCAGCGTTTGGTCAATCTCCGCGCCTACGGGCTATAATTGCGAACGGCGAGTCCAAATGCCCGCCAAAGTTCGACCCGGGGGAATGGGCAGGACAAAACTTACACATGGGTTACGCCCAGAGACTGTAACGTTTCGAGTGATTTTGAAGCTTGAAATGGCCCAAGCAAAAGACCAGGCAGTATTTCCTGACATTCGCGTCTCATCTCGTACCTAGACCATCGTGAGCTGCGGCTCTGAGGTGGCCTGGTGACAAGAGACTTGCCTCCATTCCACATCGCCGGGCCCTTGCACAAGATTCCTCAAGGCTTCGTCACTGAGACTTAGCGCACCCATGTTGGAGAGAAAAAAATGAAGATGAACGGTCCAGTACCAGATTGGTCCAGGGGCATCATTTTCGGAAGTTTTTGTTCGGAATTCGGAGGCAATCTTGCTATGGAACAAGACGATGAGATACCGTCGGTTTTGAGATCGACCTGATTCCAAAGCACTCACAGCTGACTACATCGTACAGGACGCTTATTGACCATGACGTACTCCCCGTCAAGGTATTGCAAGCGCCGAGGCGAATCCCATGCACTATTATCACTGGCTTCCTTGGCGCCGGAAAGTCGACGTTGTTGAGGTAGGTCCATTCACTATCTAACTGTTCTGGATGTGCTACTGACGACGTGCAGACGCATACTCACAGAGAGACATGGTTATCGTATCGCGGTAATTATGAACGAGTTTGGGGACACGGCTGTATGTATCTTGGTTTCCTTTCGAGCTTAAACGCTTATTGAGGAACAGAACATCGAAGGTCCGTGATACAGGCGACCTCTCCTTATCATACGTTCATCTTCCCTAACCAGCCAAGGCAATCAACATCACATCCAGCGCAGATCCAATGGCAGAGAATTCAGAAGAATTTCTCGAACTAGCAAACGGGTGCTTATGTTGCAGTATTAAAGATGCAGGAATCGCTGCCATCGAAAAACTGATGGACCGCAAGGGTGCATTTGACCATATCATACTCGAGACCACTGGACTTGCTGACCCTGGTGAGATTCTTTACCATCATCCACATAATGTCAGGTTGAGCTTTGATTGAAATAGGCCCTATTGCGTCCATGTTCTGGCAAAACGAAGAATATTCCGCAGGGCTTAGTAAACAAATATCACTTGACGGTGTAGTTTGTGTGGTGGATGCAGCGTTTGGGCAGCATGTAATTCCGAGCATGAATTCATGGGAGACTTGACCTCTGATCTACTAGTTAATCAGCAAATGGAAGAAGACCATTCTGTGGACGGTATTGGCGAGAGCCTCAGGTATGCTAGGCCTTCAAGAGTTATTTCTTGCTCTTCCTGACATTTCTACGACATAGACAAATAGCTTGCTCGGATGTGATCCTGTTAAACAAGGTTGATCTTGTGTCGGATGATAAACTCACTTCGATAGAAGGCATGATTCACAAAGTCAATCCATCAGCACCCATTCATCGGACAATACAAGCAAATATTGACCTTGCGCACATCATGAATATCGATGCCTATGCAGGATCTAAACAGCTACAGAACTCCACCTTTCAGCCCCATCAATGCGGTAACACTCCAGGTGACTGTCGTGACCATACTTTTCATAGAGCCACTACGCACTACGAATTGCGTGGGATATCTAGCCTCCAGTTATTTATCCCTCCGCTGACAACCAATCAACTCGTCAAGTTGGAGCATTGGATTCAAGGGCTGCTTTGGCGGCATGACGATCCCATAGAGGGAGATAGCCAGGATCGCGACCTTGACTTAAGGGTATTGCGTTGCAAGGGATTGTTCGCCCTGTATACTGGTCAAGAATACATGCTTCAGGGAGTTCAGAGCATGTATGAAATTACGCCGGTGGAAGCACGCCGTGATGTGGTCGGAGTTCCTGATTCTGGAAAACTGGTCTTGATCGGAAAGGGGTTGAAGAATACCCTGAAGGGGAGTTTAGAAGCAGCATTACGATTGTGAACTGCCGTGTTCAGATGGGTACGTATAGTGATACCTCCGGAGACGCTGCCAGACTTGAACTTGCTCTATAGATACTTACATATACATATATCTGGATGTTGTTGCTTTTTGTTTCGCAATGTCTCACAATATAAATACAATATTTTTAAAGCTTCTCCACGTGTATCAGTGGTGGGCCATCCGCACGGAGTCAGCTATGCACACTGACATGCATGAAAAAAAGCCATACAGTCTCTAGTCTCCTATTCCTTTCATCTTCAGCTTTGACGGTATCACTGTCTTGAAGTCGCATAGAGCACTATCAAAGGGAAGCTGAAGGGAAGGTCAGATCGGACCACATGCATGTACGTACTCATTCTTCTTATGCATCTCTACAGTCATGAGGGTCCCCTTCAGTCTATAGTAAGTTGCTGGTGGCGTTGTACTAGAGTGGATTACCGTCACTTCTGCGGCTGTCCTAATCGCTCTCTTTTGGATCGGAGGTTCCGTATCTCACTTCTCCCTTTATCCTCTAGACGATCCATCAAGATGACTCTGGATTCCGTGCTTATCCGCCGGCGTGACATTGGACGCCGGAAAAAAGCGTCCTTCCATTGTACCTTTCAAAGAAATTCGAGGTTCACAGTCGAGAGATGATGCCTGCGAAATTCTCCTACCCATCGCATCGAACTTGAGGTCACTTGAACGACGATACCAGCTTGAAGATTGATTGCCTCGAAACATTCGTCTTTGGGAGAGGATTTCGGTTCCACGTCAGGCTATATTGCACAAAGAGTTTGGGGGTGAGACCTACTCTGGGTAAACTTACACAGACTTTGCCAACGATAATATCATTGGCCATTTCCGCAAGATACGCCGCCGTAGTGTAACACTTTGTTATTCCTGTTTCGTGAGCCTCGATTGAATGTCACATAGGAGATCAGGTCTAGCTCATTTTGTGGCCCTTATTATTATACCTTGTCGTCCTTCACGGAAGTAATTTGATCGCATCCCTGGATCAAGAGCGGGCACTCGGTAGCAACATCTAGCTCTAGCAATATCATTGTTTCAATTTGCTGTAAGCTCAGCTCCCTCGTTTCACAAAAATGTAAAGGCCTACGCGTCTAACAGCTCCAAATACGCCAGCCGGTACGTCGTCCCATCTCGATCCCTTATCTTTACCAGCGCCGACGGCCGTTCGAGCCTATCCAGGAACCGAATCAACATCGGCACAACCAACCAAGTGAAATCACCCGTGAACGCACCTCAGAGCTTGCTTGCGCAAGTTCAAATACGCCACCACGGGAACTGCACCAATTGCAAACCCTTCGCCACGCACCAACGACACGTCCCCCGTCGTCACGTACCCCACAAGATTGTTCTCCTCGGTCTTTCTCTCTCCCAACTACCAAAACAACGTCAACATAGACCCGCGCAAGGACACACAAAGAGAGGAACATCAGCGCACCTCGCGCTCGTCAGCATCCACACCGTCCCTGTCTGCAGCGTCCTTGCACTCTCCTTCGACCGCTTTGATCCATCGACGCACTTCGATATCGTCTATTTTGTACATGTGTGCCATGTCGGTGGGTGCACCTCGCCTTACCATCTTGGCGCGGACCATCACGAGTGCGGAGCACATCAGGTCGTCGGGAGACACCGACGCATCTAAGGGCACCATGTGGTTCCTGCCTCGCAGCTTGTTCATCTCACCGAGGAACTGCACGGGCGAGATGAAGGCGTCGGTAAGTATTGTCGGTGTTGCAGGTCCTCGCAAAAGCCAGGGCTGAATGTCCGAGTTTTCCTCGCATATTGACATCGTATCAGAATCAGGTAGGTTTTCTCGTTGCGTCGTCACCAACTCTGCCTCTTCTCCCTGTCTTTCGCCCTCCAAAGTCCTCGTTGGCTTCTCCAACCCTAGCACGACGCCCCAATCTGCGCGCCACGGACTTCTTGTACCCAGCTTGTTATAATTGGGTTTCTTTGCGGGAGACGTTCTTTCCCAACGCGCCTTTTCCCCCTCTGCGAGGGCATTAGTGACAGCGTCATACGCAGTGGTGGTGGGGTAGTCGTTTGGAAAACTACACACGCCAGCTTCAAAGAACTGTTTCGTGCGTTCGCGTTGGCCAGCGAATCGGGTGCCCGTATACACGAGCGATGAAAGAAAAGCCATCGCCCAGCCTGCGGGGAACAACAACGTCCATCCATGGATGCCTGGTGAATTACTGAACTGTGATGAAGATGTTGAAGGAGACGGTTCAACGGAACGTTGAACGAGGAGAACAGGAATTCGATCATCCTGACGGAGAGGATTGAGCGAAGTGCCTGGAACGAGGTTCTATATTTCGGTTAGCGTGTAAGATGATGCCAGCCAAAAGGTGGTGCCAACCTTGGAACGTCTGTCATCGATATCCTTCTTCTTGTACTTTGGTTTCTTGAGACTTTCCCGCTTCTCCTCATCCCAAATCTCGCTCTGTGCGTTGAGAGCTGTTGGAAAGAAGAATGGTTCTGACATCTGGCCAGAGGATTGTTCAATGTTTGGGTAATGAGGCTTTGTGTTCTTTGGTGGGAACCTGCAAAAATCGAGGTCGAACGTCAGCACTACCATAGCTACAATAACTCTTTACCCTTACTTTAGACGAGGATCAAGGACTTTGAGTCCAATCACCATCCCACGTGGTACGCTGCCAGTAGTCTGCAAGTCTCCCAACGATTGCCAATACTGTGCATCCACACGTCAGACGTGTCGATACGCCCAGTTAGAATGCCCCAACCTTCTTTACGTCCTTCCTGTCCTCGCTTCCAGCAAGGGAGAATGCACCTTTGATAATCTGACTCGACTTGGGTCCCATGATTTCAAAGGCGTTGATACACCCTCGAAGATCCGCGATCTCGATTTCTGCGAGAACTTGCGGATCTTTCTTCTTGCATTGTTCCAGGATGCGCGAAGCTGAAGTTTTTAGCACCCCGAAAACTTCTTCGAACATGACGGGATGACAGCGGACCCAGACGACCCGTGGTGCTTTATCGGACAAGGGAAATGCATTGTCGTCCGTCTGCTTATCCTTGCCCTTGTCCCCTCCTTTGCCTTTGCCCCTCCCCACCTGAGCGACTGCTTTGCCGGCCCGAAACAAGTCGCCTGCAGGAGGCAGTGGTTGCCATATGATTGTCATAGGTCCCAGTAGACCCAGTGGATAGCTCAGATGCTTGTATGCATGAGTCTCCCAGGCACGACCACTTTTCATGCAACTATAACAAACGTCAACAACGAACGATGATCGATATCAGCATCACAGACCGCGTCATTCCGGCAACTTGTGGATCGCAACATTGTTCGATCGCAGTTTGGAGTAATGCTTGTGGCCCTTTGAGTTCTATTGTTGCATAATAAGATGCATCGTGCAAGATCGAACCATGCACCGAGGCTCGATGAGACGGTCTGAATGCTTTTTCCGTAGGGGTCATTGCCTACAGCAAGGATTCATCAACGATTGGGTGCTAAAATATCGTGGAAGACGTACGAGTCGATACCCCCACATGTTCTGCATTTTGGCTCTTTTTGCATGCCAAATATGTGTCTCGAGCCATGACTTGTCACCTAGAATCGTAGTTCAGTGGGTGTGGCGTGTGAGATAATAAAGTTTACGTTGGCGCCTCAAGAGAGCTTCGGTACGGGTAGTTTGGTTAGCTTTCGCTCGTTTGGGTCTTCCGAGAAGTCGACGTTTATTGGCATCCATCTATGGAATTGTGTATATATGCGGCACTAAATGTCACGGATGAACTTACTTCTGCCCGGGCCTTGTCTCGGAGGCGCAAGGGGACACGCCGAACGTCATGGCTGGCTGCTCTGCGACGAAGATGTCGAGGAAGAGTTTGCCATGCACGATGCGTCGAGCTTTCGCTGAAAAGGGGTCATCAAGACGTGTTGACGCGAATATCCCGATGACTTGCCTAGCTGTCTTAATTGCACTTTGCATGGCATCAATCTCGTATGCACGCGCCTAGAAAACGACTAGAAAGTGCGGTCTTTTGAGAGAAGTCTTAACGCACCTCTGTGAACCTTTCTACGTCTATGGTGCCCGGTAGGCCCTGAATAGCTAAGTAAACCACGGTCAGCATCGTACCTATGTTGGCAAGTGCCGCGTACAGTTAAACTGAACGGCTGTCTTTGAACAACCTGCAGATGACGACGCTGCAGAGTTTGTCTGAGAGGTAGAACCACTTGTCTCCTGGACGGCAATGGTCCGTGCATCGATCATCTTGAGTTTCTTTTTCTCGCGCGCGCTGAGTTCGCCGGCGTCGTCGTTCTTTCGTTTTGGTGCCATAGTAAAGTCCTCGTCAAAGGGGTACACATCCGGGTTCCGCACAATGACATCCGAGACCATTATATTACATAGCTTCGACGTCAAGCGGACCCAAGTCAACGTCTTCCGGATCAAGATACCTTGATAGAGCTTGTTTGGGGTACGAAATCATCTTTAGAAGAGAATATACCCCGATGGAAAGCGACCAACAAACTCCCGAAGCCCCCGATCCGGCTAATGTAAGGATCATCACGACGCTCGGCCATGTAGACCATGGAAAGACCACACTAATGGACGTTCTTTTGGCGGCGAACAACATCATATCGGCCAAAATGGCTGGAAAGCTGCGCTATCTCGACAGTCGTGAGGACGAGATCGAGCGCGGCATCACGATGGAAAGCAGTGCTGTTTCACTCAGGTTTCAAGTCAAGGAACGTGATGACGGTACGCACCTAGTCCTGTTTTGAGAATAGCACCATGAAAAGCACCTTACAGGACTCCCACCGAAAACGTATGTAATCAACATGATTGATACCCCAGGGCACGTCGATTTTTCGACGGAGGTATCCACCGCATCACGGTTATGTGACGGGACTCTTGTGCTGGTCGACGTCGTTGAGGGTGTTTGTACTCAAGTGAGCTTCGCATTTTTAGGCTGAAACTTCTTGCCTATCAGCTACCCACAGACCATTACTGTGCTCAGACAAGCGTGGCAAGACGATTTACGTCCGGTCCTCGTCATCAATAAGCTTGATCGACTGATCACCGAGCTAAAACTCGCTCCGATCGAAGCGTACCACCATTTAGCGCGGCTTATTGAGCAAGTCAATGTGGTAATGGGGGAGTTTTTCGCTGGAGAACGTATGGAGGACGATCTACGTTGGAGAGAAGAACGGGAACGCCGGCTTGCTGCCAAGAAGGATCAGTACGCAGATGAGGGAGAGGCTACAGCAAATGAGGAGGACATTTTCAAAGAAAAAGACGACGAAGACATATACTTTGCCCCCGAAAGAGGAAATGTCGTTTTCGCATCTGCTATTGATGGGTGGGGTTTTCGTGTGGGCAAGTTCGCTCAACTGTATTCTGCCAAGCTGGGATTCAAAGAAGCTAACCTACGACGTGTCCTTTGGGGAGACTTTTATTTGGATCCAAAGACAAAAAGAGTCATCAGCTACAAGCATTTGCGAGGACGCGCTTTGAAACCTCTTTTCGTGCACTTTGTGCTGGAAAATATATGGGCAGTCTATGATGCTGTCGTCTTAAACCCGTTCGTATCCAACTCTTTGGTACCAGCCATGTTTGACGTAGTTGCAGGAATGCGGAGAAAGTGGCAAAAATCGTGTCTGCACTGAACCTGAAGCTTCTACCTCGCGATCTGCGCTCGAAAGATGGTCGACAACTGCTCTCTGTTATCTTCAACCAATGGCTGTCATTGTCGACGTGTATAATTCAAAGCGTTATTGATATCGTTCCGCCCCCACCCGTTGCCCAAGCTGTCCGCTTACCCCGGATGCTCTACCCAAATGTCCCCGATCAAGAATTGCAACCCAAGAATAAATTAGAGCGAGACCTCTACTCTTCCGACTCTGGGGCCAACGCATACATTACGGCGTTTGTCAGTAGAATGTTTGCTGTTCCCAAGAAAGGCCTACCTGAAAACAAAGTCCGACCCCTAACAGCTGAGGAACTACAGATGCGAGCAAAGACCGCTAGAGAGGCACGGAAAGAAGCACCGTCAAACGATCAGGGAAGCGTAGCGGCCTCCCGGAACCTTGACTCGAAAGATACAGCTGATGAGAGTCCGGAAGTACCTTCCTCTGCCAATGACGAGATTCTCCTCGGCTTTGCTCGCCTGTATTCTGGGACTATTAAGGTTGGAACCAGAGTATATTGTGTCTTACCCAAATACAGCACCACTCTGTCGCCTGATCACCCCGCCAATGCGAACAACATCCTGGTCGCGGAGGTAGAAGGTTTGTACACCATGATGGGGCGTGAGTTGCAGCCAGTTGCTAGTGTCAGAGCCGGAAATACCTTTGCGATCAGGGGACTGGAGGGCAGAGTCTGGAGAAGTGCAACACTCTGTTCCCCCGCAGAAGCCAGGGTTTTCCAAGATAGTACCTCTCGACGAGATTGGGAGTGTCTGATCAATCTCGGGGGCACCAATCGAATGGTATCGTTTCGTCCTGAGCGTGTTGTTTTATCCATTCAAACATTAAATTTGTGTGGTCTAGATAGCTCCCATCGTACGCGTGGCAGTCGAACCAAAGAATCCTGCTGACCTGCCGAAGCTGGTCACTGGGCTTGCACTCCTGGCACAGGCCGATCCATGTGTAGAGACCTTCCAACAGCAAACGGGGGAGCACGTCATCCTCGGAGCCGGGGAATTGCACATAGAGGTAGGCTGTGTATTCGTCTCCCGCCTTGTGCATGCAATAATTCCCGTAGAGGTGTCTCAAGGACCTGGTTGAGCGGTTTGCGCGAGTGGAGATTCAGGCTTCTAAACCCATTGTACCCTTCCGTGAAACCGCTGTCAAGGCTCTAGGTAAGTCCCTGAAATCCTCGCATTCATATCTGTTACCATACGCTTCCAGATATGGCTCCCCCTAAGACGCCGAATGCGGCCCGCGGGACAATGAAAGGAGGGAGTGCTCAAAATATCGTCACCTTTACTTTGCGGTCTGCCCCGTTGCCGGAGAGTATTCTTCTTTTTATCCAACAAAATCTGTCAACGCTTAGGTCACTGCTACAAGAACGCAAGATAGACCGTGGTAATACTGATGGTGACAATAATGCCGTTACCGAGGGGGACCATTCCGAGGTACAAGGCAACCCAGTACATGCTCTAAGTGTCAAACCAGAGCAATTCTGGGCCTTCCTAAAGGAAAAGTGTACTGATGCAGGGGGCGAATGGGTGGATATTGTAGATAGGATTTGGGCATTTGGTCCGCAGGGCGCGGGAGGCTGTCTCTTAATCGATGCCCGAAGAGATATCGTTCCCACATCGTGCGTTACTTTCATGATCTTGCGGCATGATGTGGTAACGGTTCTCGCAGGCTGAAACGGCGCTTGATGCGAGAGCAAGCTCCAGACGCTTCTCGTATGGAGAATGGGTCACACAAAGACTTTGATTTTACCGGTCACATCGAGACGGGATTTCAGCTTGCAACCTTTCAGGGCCCCCTGTGTGCGGAGCCAGTTGAAGGAGTTGCGTACTTCATCGAGGATGTCCTGGTTGATATCGAGATTCTAGAAAAGGAGATTGGTGAGTTTGTGTAGCCCGGATGAGGTGAAATTGATGGCTGATGAATATTTTGGGTAGTCCAGAATAGGTTAACACAAGTGACGGGTTCGGTGATTTCAGCAGTGAAAGATGCGTGCAGGAATGCATTGTTAGATTGGTCGCCAAGGCTGAAGTTGGCCATGTACTCGTGCGATATCCAAGCATCCCGTAAGTTAGCACCGGTACATGGTTTGATGCTGATATATTGAATTACTCTTAGCGGATGTCCTTGGGAAAGTGTATGGCGTAGTGGCAAAACGGCGCGGCCGGATTGTGGGCGAAGAGATGAGAGAGGGCACATCCTATTTTACAGTGTCCGCGCTCCTGCCTGTGGTGGAAAGTTTTGGGTTTGCAAATGGTACGGCATTTTTTCCAGGTCAAGGGGATGTATAATTGACAGAATGCAAGATATACGAAAACGAACATCCGGCGCAGCGATCCCTCAACTCATTTTTAGCGGGTAAGTGGTGACTGTAATAGTGATGTGAGACCAGTGCTGAATGAAAGAGGACAGATATGAAATGCTCGATCAGGATCCGTTTTGGGTCCCTACGACAGAGGAGGAACTGGAAGATCTGGGTGAGAAAGCCGATCGGTCGAATCTAGCCAAAGAATACATGGATGCCGTTCGAGAGCGCAAGGGGATGTTTGTGGATCGAAAGATCGTGCAATTCGCGGAGAAACAGAGGACACTGAAGCGGTGATATCTCTTGTAGAGCGTTGCCTGTACGAGTGGGATCATCATGGAACGGAGACGGGCCTGTCGGCGTGGCAGGCAATCTAGCGACGGTTGAGCCGTTTGGGAATGGCAGAAAGTGTGATTATGTAATATGCTATAGCCAGCGAGCAAGCTTGTGTGTCTGATCCATGTTCTGACTTTACCCGCTACTACGTCCTCGTCCTCTTCTACGTCCCACTCGACCACATCCCTTACACCATAAACGGCCTATCCATGGCTACCCTCGGTGTCCCTTATGGTGGTCTCACTTTCCAGAATGGTGTTAATCCGGAGGAGGTCCCCGAAGAGCAATACATCACCACGTTCTTCTGTCGTGCCCTATATGATTATCAGACGAACGACGCCTCATCTCTATCCTTCCACAAGAACGACATTATAGAGGTTTTGACCCAACTCGAGTCTGGTTGGTGGGACGGCCTTCTCGGCGACGAACGGGGTTGGTTCCCATCAAACTATGTCTCCATAATCTCCGATGAGGAAGCGGAGCTCGCATTATCCCACTACGAGCAGCAAACCTCTCAGCATCGCCAATTGCAGCAAGTACGGGGGACCTTGCAAGACACACAGGATGGGACTGGCCATCATCCTCGAGAAGTTGCCCAGGACCATTATGCCTCGGAACCTGAGTGGAGTGTACCCGAGCCGGATAACTCCTCCGGCGGATTTCTTGAACTCGGTAATACCATTTCTGAGGGCCAAACGATGTCAAACGATTTTTGGATGCCACAGGTAACGCAGGATGGCCAGGCAAGTTTCTTCCACTTCCGACCTCAGCCTGCGCGATAATCATTCGTGACTGCATTAGATCTACTATGTCAACACACAAACAGGTCAACATTCTCGCGATTTGCCTCTTGATATCGATGATACTTCTGATGGCGGTCTCGCTGGCTTGACTACTTCCCAACCTAGCGCTCGAGGAACCGGACTGGGTTTCGGTGCGCTAGCGGAGACGACACTGGCCGGATTCGGCGTGCCTAAGCGGTCAGGTACCCCGGAGCCTTGGACAAGGCGGCTCGCTGACGACGGCATGTCATACTTCTACTTGAATAAGCTGACTGGTGATGTGAGCTGGTCGTTCCCGGAGACTGAGGTTGCGGGCAGGAAGGGCCGCGCTCGTGCCCTCACCAATTCCTCTACGGCCTCCTCGGAAATCTTCGGTAGTCATGACGAGCCAGATCGGATCACTCGTCTGCAGTCAGATTCTTCAGCACGGCAGGGCCGCGGAGTGCGCGAGCGGAGCCAAAGCACCTCTGAACACATTAGTGATTCAGATGACTCCGCCGTCTACTCTTCGGATCCCGACAACTCTCCTGTTACGAGCAGAAGTTCTCAGAACGGTCAACGCGATGAGCCTTCAGTCCAAATAAATTCTGCTTTGGAGCTCACTGCCGCCGAGAAAATTGCGCAGTCCTTGCAACAATCCCTCGCGTCAGCTCCTCCCGAGTTGGTTACCGACTTGTCACACATTGCCCGGAGTGCTATTTCATCCGTTGTCGAGAAGAATCAGTTGCTCACCCCTGTTTCCCGTCGGTCTGAACGTGCACAGGCTCTTGACAACCTGATTAGATCAGTTGTGGTCGCCGTTCGCAACCTTCTTTACATTTCGGCTCCTCCATCAGGTCATATACCAAGCCAACTCGTTCCAAGAGATGCTCGGGACCGACGCGAGACAACCGCTACACAAACGCTCCTTAAGCCCGCCCAGCGCAAGGTTACGGCAACATTATCTAAATTGGTCCTTTCCGCACGTGCTATGGAATATGACTCGGGCCCTGCAGCACAGGAAACAGCTTCTCGGATTGAGAGTGATGCAGAAGAACTCGATCGGGCTATTGTAGCTTTCGTCGTGGAAGTCCAGAGATATCACAACGAACAACAAGTAACACTTGGGGCAAAGCGCGTGCAGGGTTACTTCTCCGTAGTTCATGTCGGCCTTGGCCTGGTGGGAGCTGGTTGTGCTGGAACGTGGAAGGGATTTGGCTGGGTTCCTATGGATGATACCGAGGAATTTCCACAGACAGTCCTCAGTTCTGATGCATTCTCAGACTTTAAGACACATATGGTGTCTGTGCAAGCGAAATTTGGTGGCCTCCACACGGCTTTACGGAATAGGGTTAACGAATCCCGTGAGTACTTATTATCGGCACAATTATCACTCCATGGACTTAACGTGTGGCCAGACGAACATATGTGGATGGCTAGCAGGGACGTCCTTACTGGACTTCTGACGCTCCTGCTGTTTGCGTCCAACCTTCATATTGCTCGTCATGTCGACATCGATGGATTTTACTCGGAACCCGCTGGCGAGGAAAACATTGCCCTGTACGCCCAGACAGTGGACAAAGCACGGCTATTAAGTCGTACTTTGGAGTCAGCGATGCAAGCGCTCTATGACGACGCGTCGATCATGCTTATGGCCACTCAACAGATTCGCCGGCCCTCCAGCAGGGCGGTCTTCCCCGACAAGGATGATCTTTACGACTACTTGGATGCAATAGCGGTGTCGATCAAGTCGAATCTTCAGTTCCTTTTACAAACCTTGGATGCCTTGTTATCGGTGGGGCATGATCAGGCTGATCTCGCTGAAGGAGACTACAGAGGTGCGATCGAGTGGCGAGTGTCGCGATTGAGCATCATGGACAGTCACTATGATGCACGTCCCATGTCTGTTCTCAATCCTGCTGACCCGGAGAGTGAAGACATCGTTGATATTGAAGTGGCGTTTGGTGCTCCAGGAAGCAAGAAGGGGACGGTCCAACCGGATCGCATTCCCTCGTTCCGCAGCCAGTCTCAAATGTCTGATAACACGATCACCTTGGAGGATCTCACCAGGTCCGAATCACGGAGCGCCGCATCCAGTGATTATACTCTGTCGGTCCATACACTGGTTCCATCAGAACGGCAGAGGGAAGGGTCGTCAATGAGCGATGCCATGTCAATTAATGACGACGAATGTAGGTTACTTCACCCTTTTACCCTCCTATCCGATGACAAGTATCGCAGCGACAGTAACTCGGGCTGCCACCAATGCTCAAAAGATTAAGAAGATTTTCGGAGACGATGCTCCTGAACATATCATTAGTACAAAACCATGGTATCTGCGACCGGACTATACCAAGAGTGACATAGTCATCGATGTAGATGGCAGTGTCCGCGCTGGTACAGTTCCCGCCTTGGTAGAACGGCTTACGTCGCATGAAACTGGTGGTGCGTATGTCATAACAGTCCA
Organism: Austroboletus festivus; assembly: GCA_038088875.1. NCBI lineage: Eukaryota > Fungi > Basidiomycota > Agaricomycetes > Boletales > Boletaceae > Austroboletus > Austroboletus festivus. Next base: position 17,299 of record JBBPJU010000026.1, on the reverse strand, counting down.
CAGACTTTCTCTCATCGACCTGTTGATCAGACCCGACATTCATCAAGACATTCTTGATGACATACAAATCATTCACCACGCTGGACGAACTTTTCGATCTCCTTGTTAGACGCTTCTATATCCAACCACCTAGTAATCTTACACCTACAGAACTGGACGAGTGGAAAAAACTCAAGCAACACATCATCCAGATGAGGTTCGCTTTTTGGTCTTTTCATCGGGTTGATTTTCACGGGTCTTTTCCAGGGTACTCAATACTTTCAAAGCAATGGTTGCCGACGATGATATCCTGGAGAAAGAAGATATGTACATTCTTGACCGAATGAAGGAGTTTTTGCTGCAAGATGCTGTCAGCAAAATTGCGATATCTAAGCAGCTGGTGATTTTAATCGATCGTGCTGTGGGTGATGTGATATTACTATGTTGTCATGATTTTCATGAGATTCTCAGCGCGCTGGAGAACTTAAGAAGACGTTTACGCCGAATTTGGTATCGCCTCCAACATCCATTGTACCCAAGACTGGCAAACGTGTGAAACTCCTTGACATCGACCCTCTGGAATTGGCACGACAGCTGACAATTTTGGAGAGCCAATATTATCAGAGAATTCGCCCGATGGAATGTCTTTCGAGATCGCGAGAACAAAAAACAGACCACAATGATAATATTGCTCGAGTCATTCAAACCAGTAATAGGGTAGGTATATACCATATAACTTTAGTACATGGGCTAATGTCCTCCAAGATTGCCAACTGGGTTGCCGATTCAGTCCTATCGCAAGAAGAGTCAAGGAAGCGAGCAACTATCCTCAAACAGTTTATACTGGTCGCTGACGTAAGTGTTGTGCGTCATTAACAGTCGAGGTTACCCGCTGACCCCGATGATGATAGCGTTGTCGGTCTTTGCATAACTATTCTAGTATGGTTGCTATCGTATCTGGACTAAACTCTCCTCCGATCCGTCGGTTAAAGCGTTCATGGGAACAAATCAATTCGCGGCACATGACACAGCTGAACACTTGCGAAATGACGATCGACTCGGGAAAGAATTTTACTAATTATCGATCGACGCTTGCGAAAGTCGCACCTCCGTGTGTGCCCTTCATCGGTAAGGACACGTTAGCTGGATGTGCATGTTGGGTCCTAATGCGACGATCGCATCGCAGGTGTTTTTCTTACTACCCTTACATTCATCCAAGATGGTTCCAAGGATACCCTTCCCGGTAATTTGGTCAACTTCCGGAAGCGTCAAAAGGCGTCCGAAGTCATTCAAGATATCCAACGCTGGCAAACTCTGCCTCACCACTTCCATCCGCTTTCCTCGGTTCAAATGTACATCGAAGAATCACTGGGCAAGTTCAGTGACCAGGTTGATGTGGGCGATGTGTTCTGGAACCTTAGTTTGGAACGGGAACCTCGTGAGAGGGAAGATGAAAAGATGGCCCGTTTGTTGCAAGAAAGCGGATTTTTGTAGATTGGGGGTGAGACGACGATGCTGCTTGTATCATTCGAATCGCCGTTCTGCCGCATGATCCTGTTGTATGGTTATGCTTCCAGGGATGTGCGATTACTTACTACTACCCTAGTTTTTGCTTCGAGGAGTCAATAAGATTTACTATAGGACTTTCTGGGGTGTCGATATATGTTTATAACGTACAGTATACATCAAGGGTCTCTGTGGGTACTCGTGAGCATAAACCAAATAAAACGGATATTAGCGTCTTAAAATTCGATGACCCAACTCCGTGCAGCCATCGCTGTGAAAAACGTCCAAGGAGATCATAATTCATTGGTCATTTAGTCATCAGCGCCAATTCGGTGATCCTGTGCCACCAACAACACGGTATCCATTTGCATCTCTCGCCCCCTGGGACTGGAGGCGTGTAAATGTCGAGCCCCTCGGCACATTCCCACCACAGCTCGTCGACTGATAATTGGTAGCATGAAAGTCTAATCGGATCCGCGAGCGCATCACTGACAGTGAAACCGATGAATTTAAAGTACTGTACATACCACGCAGTACGCCTTGTTTCCTGAAACCAAAACAGTACAAAAGGGACATCCAGAGCCCGCTGAACAAGGTGGGGATGACGATAAACGCAAGAACGAATAACACTGTGGCGGTGACCGGATGGGCGACCACTGGAGTCCCGAGACAGAGCGCCTCGGACAGGTCAGCGGTGAGATCAGGGGTCTGACGACGACGACGAACCGTAATCCATTAGGCCGATCAAGGCTGCAGCAAACTCGTTTCGGAACGCTTCAAAGGGAGGGTACGTCCACACGGCCGAGAATGCCTCGGAGAGGTAGAACCACACGGTGAGGCAAATATCGACGATGAGCGTCCACAGCGCGCGTAGCACCTCGAGGAGCTTTTCGCTCAGATCTGGAAAGTCGATGTCTTCGATAGGTTTGGGAGGCATGACAGTACTTCGTTTGAGGTGTGTAGAATGGCGGTAAACGAGCGGCGTGATGAGTCACCGCAGGAAGTAGACTCTTTTTTTAGTAGCGAACGGCTGCGGTTGATATATATCATGTACCGCATCGAGTCCGTCGGCGTCTACACCACTTCAGACCTCAGAATTGCTAGCTCATGTCGCTACAAAAAGAGCCAAGCTTCTTTGAGAGAGAGCGCGATCGGCTCACTGCGGAAATCACTGCAGTAAGATCAATGGAAAACGGACCCCCAACACACGTCCTAACACGCGTTTTTCAGGGATTCGAGGAATTGTTGTCCTCGAGCAACGTCCTCAACCGCAAGCTGGAAGAAGTGCTCGGGATGACTAGGGAATACGAAACGATCGCTTCCCTCTGGCAAAGCTTCCACGAACTAATGCGCGGGCAAGATCAGCCCAACGATCCCAGAACGGTACCCGGAACGGGTGCCCACGTCGTCTCCACTAGTCTAAAACGTCCATGATGTTCCAAGTTTTTGCAGCGACTACGGTGTCGACACAAGGTGAGTTGCATTGTCATCATTTCTCAATGCGTTTACGGAGACTATCTAAGTACAGGCAGTAGAAGAGAAGAACAGAGCGTGTGTATGTATAATTGCAGCAAAAAAAAAAAAAAAAAGATAAAGTGCTATTTACGAAATCAAAAAGTCCGTCATATGTCTGCCCAAGCGGCGACCTGGAAGGAAACAGTAAGATAGGCCATGGTGCCGTCGATCGTGTAACTTACCCAAGAGAACCCGGCAAACTCTTGTTGGTCACGAGCAGATAATTGGCCGTGTACTGGAGTCAAGGTAGGTTGTTCTCGAGTGAACTCTTCATCAAAGTTACTCGTGTCAGCACTGCCGTTCTACAACATCTTGAGCATTGACATCAGCTGGACACGCGAGAGCTTACAATAGTGGGGAAGTAAGGTGGAGGAATGCGCTTGTTGAGCACGTCGTCAAAGTTCACGTCTTTGAAGAATGGATGCCTCTTTATCTCTTCAGCGTCTGCTTTGCTTGAACCTAGTCGGCGATTGGGATCTCTTGTCAACAGCTGTAGGCGTCTCAATATCAAAATACGACCAGTCAAAATCCAAGGGATGACACCTTTTGCAAGATGGAAACGGCATCTCTCGGCATGGTGATTGGGTATAATGGTTCGTCTTCTAGAATTGCATCGAATATTTCGTCTTCGTCGTCACCACGGAAGGGTGATTGTCCGAGCAACATTTCGTATGTCAACACACCAAAGGCCCACCAATCAACAGCACGCCCATAGCGCTGCTCGAGAAGAATCTAGACCGGTAGAATGTCAACCTGGTCCACACGAACTTTAAACGGGCAAACCTCGGGAGCCATGAATTCTGGAGTACCACAGAAGGTGCTTGTGGTCGACCCAAACCACATATCCTCCTTGCAAAGCCCATAATCTGCAACTTTGACATGGCCGTCAAGCGTCAGCAAAATGTTATCCAGCTTCAAATCCCTATTCAACAAGTTGAACTCAAGTCGAATGTCGTCTAGCGCAAGCAACGAACCGGTAGATAATTCCATTAGCGTGGAAGTATTCCAGGGCCAGAAGGACTTCTGACGCATAAAACTTCGCTTGACGTAGGGAGAACTGTTTGCGCTGAATGTGTAACATCAGGTCTCCTCCACTCACATACTCCATCACAAAGTAGACACGAGTCTCAGTCTGGAAACAAGAGTGAAGTCCAAGCAAGAAGGGGTGACGTTCACGGGCAGCGGCCAAAAACACGCGCTTCTCTGAACGAGTGCTACATACCCATAAGCAACTCTCTTCGCTTCCTAGTAAAGCACAAATATCACACCTTTCCACTTCATCGTTATCGATAATAAATTCCTTCTTCAAGACCTTGATCGCATACAGTGCATTCGTTCTCTTTTCTTCTGCGAGCATGACTTTTCCAAAGTTTCCCTTTCCCAGGACAGCTAGGAAGTTGAAATCGTCCAAACCAACCCTTCGCTTGCGAGTAGGAGCACGCTGAGCGGAGGATATGGTCTGAGACACAACGGTTACTTCTGTTTGCTGGACTCGTTGCGACACGACGTATTGCTGTTGTTGTGGAGGCGGGGAAGCCTGAGGAGGTAAACTCTGTTGAGGATACGTAGGCTGCTTCCCTCTTATCATCAGCTTTATTTAGGCTAGACATTAGCCGTTGTAATTTACCTGGACTGGGGGTCCGTAATCTTCCTGTTCAAACCCTGTCGGGGCCGGAGGTGCTGGAGGGAGTAATGGCTCGTTGGGATAAGCGGGCGGAACAGGGATTCTTGCCCCAGGAGGCAGCCGAGGTGGAACACTCGATGGCGGTTGTGGATGATACCGAAGATCAATCCCATCCTGAGTGGGCATGGGACGAGCGAAGGGGTCTGTGGGTATCGGTGGTACATCTGGTGATCCTGTAAGGTGTAACCGGTCCACACCCTGGGTGATGGGAATATCAGTCGGTGGAAGCGGAGCCTGAGTCTGTGGAGTGGGAGTCTGCGTGGCCGGTTTCAAGGTAGTGGTTCTACCCCCGCGCGCTCGATTGATATCGCGCCAGTCACGAAGCAGTTGATTGGCGGTCTCCATGGACATACCGCAGAAGTCGGGGACGAGGTGCGCACAGTTAGCATGGCAGGTAATCTCACACTCGGTGCATCGGCGAGCGTTCTTGCGACCGAGAGGAAGGATATAACCACAATGGCAACACCAATTCGCGCCCAGATTAGTGATGGGTTCGAAGCGGTGAGGGATCCGGTGGTTAATTTTCTCTGCATCGTCATCCTATAAAGCGAACGTTACGAGACATAGTACAGCTGGAAAGGGCTACACACCCCGGTATTCGATTTGGAAATACATTTAGTGACGACCTTCTCGTAGCATTTCTTGTGACAAGTGTATCGACAATCTTCGCACTGATATCCCAGCGCATTGAGCAAGAAGTCGCCACAGAAAGCACACAGCATAATCTGATAAAATTGCCGTTGAACGAATTTATGGCCGTTCATTTCGTGAACTTCGTCTTTACGCTTCCTGACTGCGCCTTGACGGCCGAGTCCTCCTGGAGCATCCATGGGACGCTTCCTGACGTTTTCCTTGACTGCGACACTCTCAGCGACGTTACAAACGTACAGGATCAGGACACAAACCAAAATTCAGATGTAAAGCCAGGGCACCCGCAGGTTCAACGGCAAACCAAGCATCAATCCCCTCATTTTGGCTGGTGAAGCCCATAGTTCCACCTGACTGGCCAGTTGCACCAGGGCCAAGGTTCAGCGGCGCATTTATATCTCCGAAGGCACCAGGTTGACCAGGCATCCTTCCGGTAGCTGGGTCACCATCCATAGCACCAGCAGTGACCCAACCACCCTGACCGCTGTCCATCATGACCTTCTGCCGTCTGAGGGCTTCGACGAGGTCACTGATATGAATCCAAAGAAGACCGACGGGGACAGGGTGCGGCTCGGAAACTTGTTTGTCATAGACTGCGATCTCAACTTCATTTGCCTTGTCAACGGTAATTTCAAAATCTTCATTCCAACGATCTGTCCGGGACGGGTGGGATCGAGCGCGCTGGGTGCCTTCGATTTTAAGGGAGACATAGGTTTCAATTATCTGCTTGGATGAGGAACGCATCCGCCCCGATGAAACGATAGGAGGATGATCAAGTTCCCTAGCACCCTTGATAGTAACAAAGAGCTTTCCAGACAAGGGCTTAGCACGCATGTTCTCCTTGCGTTCGCCTCCTGTTCCTGATTTTCAAATCCAAATTGTAGAGTTGACGGATATCAGATTGTAAAAATTTCTCACCTGACGACTGGTCGTCTTCTTCTACGTCGTCCAGAATGTGTAGATTTTTATATCGCTTGAGAGCAGATTGCAAGAGTTGAATCTTTTTCTCGCTCTCGACACGCTTGCTCTCAGCATCAGCACGAGATTTCTTGTCCCCGTCTGCTTGGTATAGCCTTGCCATCTTATCGATACCCTTCTTGTACTGCAGCTCGACCTGGAGTTTGAACTCGAGCTGGTGGAGCATCCTGGATATTTTGGCAGTAGTATGAGGGGTATCTGCTTTAATGAGGTCAAGGTTCGAGTACTGTTTGACCTGGGAGACGCCTTCCTCGCTTCCAAGGAGGGTCTGGGAGGTATCAGGGGACCCGACAACACGACCAGATGAGTCGACGTCGGAAGGAGGGATTTGGGGAAGGGAACGGTCTCTGTCAGTGGTACGAGCAGACTTTGTTCCAAAAGAGGGAGAGACGGGAGATGCTCCCGATCGAGAGGGATCGTCGCGCTGAGCTTGGAGCTTCTTGCGAGCCTGCAGCTCGCGTAGGGTGTCTTCAAAGTAGGACAAGGAACGCTCAGCTTCTCGAATTTTTGCATCGTTGCGTCTCAGGACGTCTGGATTTGATGTGGCTTGGCGGAGATGCCTGGACGCATCAAGAACTTTGCGTTCGGTTTCGATGCGCTTGAGGACATCCTGAATCTTCTGGTCGAGCTCGTCGAGCTTGTCGACGGATTGGATGAGCGGGTCATTTTGGTCGATGTGAACAATAAAGACATACCATGACCGTTCAAGAACAAAATGGAGATCCTCTTGTGATCAAGCCTGCAAAGCAAAGGGTTGGCGGAGAGTCAAGTCGATGAAGGGCAGACGTGTGATACCAAGATAACAATCCTAATCATATTTTTATTTTCACTTGGCTATCTCGTAACCATACTTTTTGGTTTAAATGAGTAAATATTTATTTATTGTTTTTCTTCCTCAATGCCATGCCCTCCTTCTCGTGCCCGTCCTCGATCCGCGTTGCGTCGCAAGACCACGTCCTTCGTCTTAAAATTACCCACAATTTGGTGTATGGTTTACCATCCGAAACCGTGCGCAACATCAAAGGGCGCTTACCCAAAGAGCTTGACGTGCTTTGGTTGTCGGATGTTGCCATCTCGTTCTCCGGGTCGCTCGATGGCCAGCAAATAGCTGCCCACGACGTTGCGCATTCGGGACTTGTGCATCACCTTGAAACGCGGTTGAAAGTGGCATGCCTGTACCTCAGATTTTCTTTCGTGTTCTCATCTTTCCCTCTATTAGAATGTAGATCAACTCGGTCTTAATAACGTGTCGCATCCGTTTATCGACGACGCCGATGGCCTTGCGAAACGTTGGTAGCCACTCCCTATCATCCCTGTTGATATCTGATTTCCTGTTCCAAGTGACGGTAACGCCGTCGCGCCCCTTACCCCGCGCGCCACGTCCCCATGTCAATCTCGTTTCCTTGCAACTTGCCTATATTTGGAGGACCACCAGAGGGCGCTGTGACGTTGTCAATTCTGATCACTTGGCAGAGGAAATGAATCCGTTTTCTTCGGCACTCTTTCTCCCCGCTGAGGTGCTCCTCAACCGCGTGACTGAACAATTCTTAATATATCATCTCGTAGGGTATGTTCCTGCTTGATACGCCTAGATCAACATGTACCCTGTCGATTTAGCCGTTATCCTCTCATTTTCGGACCTTGGTGCAAGGTGGGTTCGTCCGTGTATGCGTCACATCTTCAGTGTCATTCATTTTGTTGTTAGAAGCTCGACTTGGAGATGCAATACTTTCCTTCTATCGGACGCTCTGTCGTGGAAATAATGACCCGATCGAACAACCAAAGATTCTTGTCGAAATGCAGGCGTCTCATCAAGGTATAGTTAGCCCGCGTGTTTCACCGCTGATTCCGAATTTATTGCAGGTGGCTCGCAGACATTGCAAATTTGTCATACAATCCTGCACTGCCGCCCTATCTTCTTGTACCGATGATGATGCTACTGAAACCTCGGAACAGGGAACTGATGATGATGATGATAATCCCGCGGCTCCTGTTCTGACAGATGAGCGGGTCTTGTGCGAGGGTTTAGAAGAGCTTTTTCGTGGGGGAGTTGCCCGCCGCCGTTTCAAGGTGGATCATTTCCAGCATCTAACAAAGCGACACTAAGTTTGTAGCCTGCCGCGATGCTTCAATTCGCGCCATTACAAGATGACGATGACAAACTGCTACCGTGCCTAATGCCTGCCGAGGAGATCGATGATGAAGGCTCTTGGAACGAATTACCTGAGAATCTGACATCACCTTGCGCACCCCTTCTCGATCCCTCGGAAATGTTGGCAGAAGAGATGGATATATTCGCCAACGAAAACTGGGCTGAGGATGGGACGTGGAATCTACGCGACGCGGATACGAGCGTGGACGAACTCGACTTCGATGCCGAATCGGATGAATCTCTTATCAACGTATCTGCTCCATTAGCAAGCATCACCACGCGTTCTATGCAAGCTTTTTCTTTTGCTCTCTATCACCACCTGGATGTCGACAACCACGAACCAGACCCGGCTGCTTGCGGATCATACGATACGCCTCAGTTTGTGCACCTAGACGAATCCGGAGCCTGGGGGTTGTTTGAGAACCTCACACACTCGCCGTCACATGGGCTACATAGCCATCAGACGTACGAGCAGGTGACGCAAGATCTGGGGATGCGCCAAGCAAGGTTTGAGACCTTGGATCCTGGATGCTCCGAGGGGGAAGATTCAGATTGGATATTGTCAGACATGGAGGAGACTGTATGCGCTAAAGATGTAATAAGTACGGACGGATTTCGAACATGAGGTTCAATTACATCCGAGTTCCGAAACTTGATGCGTATTTTCAAGCTCCGTTTCTCCGCTATTTCTAAAGTGCAGTGATTAGTGGCATAAAAAAGACAGTGACCAACAAGAGTCTCCTGCTCCTCTTCTTCCTCCTCCAGTCCCTTCCAACTGGCCGTTGTCGTCATGCTCCCCGCAAAACGCAACAAGGTCGATATCAGCGTAAGCAGATCGCTGTACCGATCGAGAGTCCGTACTCGTTCACCTCACACTCCATTCATTTCCCTAGAAATTGACAGAAGAAGAGCAGAAGCTTTTCCGGTTGTATGGAAAACTACCCACACACAAGAACATCCTCACCAAGATGCAAAAGGTTTGTCGCCTTGCTCAATATACATCGTCCGCCGTCGTCCGCTGAGAGGATACCCTCTCATCAGGATCGTAAATACTTTGATTCAGGCGACTATGCATTGTCCAAAGCGGGTGTTGCTCCTCAGAACACTGTTGGAACCGCTATTCCTAATCCAGAAAAGCACGTACAACTCGCTCACTTTGTCACACTTCCCTCATCATCACCCCATCAGCATTCCTCATGCATCATCGCCCCCAACGTCCCATCAGGGGGGCCTGTCCATATCACCCACAAACAGTCTAAATGCTGCACGAGAAAGCTCACTGTCTCAATTTGAAAGCGATCCCAACTCAAAGGAGGTCAAAGAATCAGACATCCCCACAAACGCAGAAGACCAAGAGGTATAGGATCATGCCATCGTCGATGTCTATTTGCGATGTCCCCTCAAACTGCGCGTTGCTGTTTACCATTCCCCGTTCTGAGTATATCTGTTCGTGGTTCAAACGCATGCCCCACTTTATCGCCTCCTGAATCTGATATCTCGATTGTCCAACGACACCTCTCTGCAGTCACCGAAACATTATCCTACCGTTTCGATTTTGTATTATCATCTGTACAGTTAAACTTGCGCATGCGACCAACCCTAATATATCATTCAATTCACGACTACTGTACTTAGTTTTGTATGAGTCTAGTAAGTCGCGCTTGTGGCAACTACAAACACATACATATATCGCGTCCAATCTCTGCCTCGACTATCATGTCACTCGAAACTTATCGGAGCGAGATTGCCCAACACTTTAGTGAGGCCGTAGCTGCAGACGATACGCTAGTCAAGGAATGTAAGTGCAGCCATAATCAATCTGTCTCCCTGTTTTTGTGATATCATCCAAGGTATGGGCATGTGTAAAATGTACAGTCTCTCTGTGGAGTCCCTTTCCTACAAGTGGGAAGCGCTGGCTTATTCCACTACGAGCACCCTTTCCATTTTCACACTCAAATCTGTTCCTGATCTCAAGGCAAAACTTCAACAAGAACAGAACAGACGCAATGCCACCAAGCAGGAAACCGCTTCGCACGGCGCAGCTAGCCTTCTTGCCTTTGGAAAAGGGAGAGGCAGAATAAGTAGAATTGCGAGGGCGCCGATGATGGGGACACCCGATACAGCTTCGAAGGTTGAGCCATTGCGGTCAGGGATCGTCAAGTCCGAGTTTTCGGGGCCAAGCAGGGTCGCATTTGAAGGGCCCAGGTCGAACGAACAATCTCGAAAGCGTCGCGCTTGTGAGGGTTTCATGGATCATAATGAACACGTCCATTGATGATATGGCGATCCAGATCGATACATGTACGAGAAACTGATGGAGAGGAGCGAAGGTGGACGCCTTTCGTTGCAAATCTTCAATAAACTAATTGCATCATGGACTAGTTCTGGATGATCGTATTGACGAGTTTGCCGATCTTGTTCAGAGATGTTATCATATCGACGAGCTTGCTGATCCAAGCGCTGCTACCGAGGTCTGTTCTCTTAATTGACCACTCGCGCACTTCTAACCCGTCCCAGGAATCTACCACAGTAGTTGGACGGATAGTTCATGATGCAGAGATATCTGCTTCAGGCGCAAAATTAAACGAATTGTCTTTGGCCCTCGAATCTTCACGAATGATGGGGTCTGGCGTACGTGTCTCAATACGTTTTGCACCAGCGGTCAAGTTACGGTATGGAGTCAAAGGTGTTGGTGGGTTGAGCTTCTTTCCTGGTGCAATTGTGGCGCTGCGTGGTCGCAACGGTGGAGGCGGCTTTTTCCTCGTAGAAGAGCTACTATCGGTATGCTATACCCCTTCTACCTCAAAAGTATCCTCGAGGCCAATTAGTACACTTCATTCCAGTTGCCTCCCATTAAAATACCTCCGCCACCTCCGAGCGACGCCAACGCCAGCTTTTCCATGTGTATTGCATGCGGACCGTTCAGCTCGGACTCTAATTTGGAATATAAACCCTGGGTGAGCTTGATGGACAAAGTAAAAACAAGCAAACCTGCGGTGGTACTTCTGGTAAAGTTTTGATTGTCTATCTCACAACTTCTCTAATGCTTGTGGCATGCACCAGATCGGCCCCTTTGTTGATGCAACAAATTTACGCATCAAGAACGGCGACACGGAGGAGACCCCCAGACAATTATTTGACCAGCAGTTTTCCGAAAAACTCAAGGATTTCTTGGTCCGGTCTCCACACAGTATCGTACTGTTGGTTCCAAGTGTCTACGATATAATTAGCGACCATGCCGTCTTTCCGCAGTGCGAGTTTGAGCCCAAGTTTAGCACTGACCCTGTAAGCTCCACTCGTGCAGCAGGAATATCTCTTTTCATAACTCGTACAGCGCATCCGCCTGCTTCCGAATCCTTGCCGATTCTCTCTGAACGAGATCTCATTTGCGGTGACGAGCGTCGACACTTTGTTCCATCTTCGCAAGGAAGAATTCTTTAAACGAGCAGCCGAGGTGGATCCGATAGATTCGATATCTGATAACACGACAGATAGTATGGCAAATCTTGCGCGAATCATTATACAGCAACGAAGGTAACCCATTGGCACGCCGTCAAAGGCCATCTAACGATCTTGAATCAGTTTTTATCCACTATTTCCTGCCCCATTCGACGTATCACACGAAGTAAACCTCGATGTTACGCATTCGGAAGGGATCAGATTGGGGGAGAGTGAATACGAGAGTGTTCCAGACGTGCTTGTGCTACCAAGTCGCCTGAAACACTTTTCAAAGGTAAGCGATTCAATTTGTGTCTGGTGTTTTTGTTGGGTTTACTATAGTTTGTGAGGTGGTGGATAACACGACGATCATTAACCCGTCATTTCTGTCCAAAGGCACCTATGCGATGTTATCATACAATGGCCAAGCATCAGGTCCGGCAAAAGATCGCATCGCGGTGGATATATCAAGAAATTCATAGATATTGTGTCATGCCCGCCCCTCTTGTACGCGTTTATGTTTATGAAAAATCATGCTGGTAATCTTTGCTTATGACGAGCGTCAGTGAAGCAATTAGCGCCCAGCACCTGTGAGAGGTAAACTACAAAGGCCTTGAAGGATAATCTCGTCAGGGAGGTTGTGGCTTTCCGGGGACTGTCATCGTTCCAAGTTGGTTTTACTAACCGCATAGTTAACTACGTCAGCAAGAGTAGCATATTGCATTGGATACATAATCAGGTAAAGAAACTCCAAATCATGGATCAATGTTTGCCTCGTCGATATCATCTTCACTGAATCTCACCGACAATAACTTCCCCCGTAGCCTCGCCGTTTAACTGCTATCTGTAAGTACCCCCGGAATCCATACAGGATCACCAAACCTTCAGGAAAACGAGCCTAGAACGTTGTGTGCAATGCTGACGGTTTCAAAGAGGGAACGATTACGCATGTTCTATTACGCCACAACACGGTATCAAGGACTTAATGCGAGCATTCCTTGGAATATCGTCGATCGAATCGGTCCAAAGTTCGAAAACAATACAAATCGGTATCGGTGATTTGCAGCGAGATACGTGCGATACTACTCCGGCCATAGTATCGAACCCTGAATTCTCGAGATCTCAGGGAACAGACAGTGTTCGAAATTTTACTGGGAGACAGCGATTTTATGTTCCCGTGATATGAGCGTCAAGGAGTCGGGCACCACCAATGACGTACATGCTCTCGAGCCAACGCTACATTGCTTATGGAGCTTGGGCCCCACCTGAACGGCCGGGTGTGGTGTGCAGCAACTCGAAACTAGCGTGCATCCCAGCATGTTTTTAATTAATACTGGCATCTACCGAGTGGTACGGGATGATGTACTTTTCCCCCGTCGATCGTCGCTGCATGCTCCTTCCGTAATGTTAACGTCGTCAAGATGCATAGGGTGTCGACTGCGTCATTGCATGAACGCACTTTATCCTCGTGGCGTCTAGACGGGCACTGACCTTCCTCGACTACATATAAGAATCGTGTTCGAATACTTCCCCGAGCTCCAGCCTCCTCGTTTCTACTCCCTGTCCACGCGTTTAGTGTCATGGCCCCCCAACCACAGCAACCCCAACCTGGAGAAGATGTCAATTTTCCGGATATTGTGGAAACTATTCTCGAGCCTTTGCTCACGCTGGCGTTTGAACTCTTGACTTTACTTTGGTCCTATGTGCAAATCTTGATAGACTGGGGTCTGCCGTCATCAAACTGCAGGGACTCTTACTGACACGCCAATGTGGCGCACTTCAGTGGTTGCACATCCCATCATCGGGACGCCCATCATCGCGTTTGCGTTCATGGTCATTTCCTCGAGGTTTGGGGTGCCCAGAGGTTACCTCGAATATTGGCTGCACAACCTCAAGACCCAAAGTGCCACAGACTCCAACAGTATGCCGGGGGCGCTGCGTGGTGCGTGTTTTGGGTGCACCTCATCCGTACGCGAGGCGGTGCTTGACGTATTGTGATTAGAACCCGAAGCGCCTCCAAATTATCAATCGGTGGCGAACCAGGATGTGCCCAAGAATGTGCGAAAGGGCTCCATACTTGCACGTTTCCAATCCAAGAAGGGGGGAGAAGAAGACGGAATCCGCGCGGGCAGTCCCAGTGCAGGGTCATCGAGTAGGCGTTGACGATGGATCTCACATGCTGAGAACAGGTCTGGAAAGGTCGAGATATACATACATTGAATTGGTCGCATGTATGCCATTCATTCGGGTTCTCGATGTGCACTGGATGCTATAAACATTATGTGGAATTGACGGTTGAGTCTAGATAACCTGATGGCTCCAGATCTACAGGAATCCCGCCTTTTGCAGTAAACGAGCCACGGATCCTTGTATCTCAGGCTCCCGTTCCAAACTGAACTTCTAGAACATGGTCCCAGCCTTACCAAGCGATTCACGTCTGAATCACAGGGAGCTGGTAGAAGCAGGCAATGTTTGGAAATGTTGAACATCTTGAGTGGCTTCGGAGACCTGGCGCTTCTCGGAGTTAACTAAATCATCAGGAAGGGTATCTTTGTAGCCTTCTCGAATGGATGCTAGAGTGGTGAGGAAAAACACCTGGGACAGGTGTGGCTAACGTGTCTGTCGGAGGTGGGCATGAGGGGGCACCTTTGCCAGCGTCGCTCGAATTATTTACCGTATTGATCGTTGCCTAGCGGGTATTCAGCTGCATTAGATGGCGTGGATCGACTTGCAACCAGGTCCGTTTCAGGCCGCGTATAGGGGGCGAGTTGCACCTGGATAAGATGGCAATCATACTGAAAAGATCTCCGGTTCTATGAGAGTATACCAGAGAGTGGCCTAAGTACAAGCTACATGATGGCTCACGTTGGTGATAAGAAATCGATTGAGAAGGGTAAGTCGTGCTGCGGAGTAATCCTGGCTTAGGATTATGGCAGCAACCAAGTCCACATGCTTCAGCTGTGTCAGTTGTTGCGTTTCGTCGCGTGTCTGCGTATCTGTCAGTTGATCTGTTGATACAATTGTCTTTGCAGAATGGTTAGTTTCCGTGTCAACTTCCATGGGTTAATTTGAATGAAACCAGCCCATTTTTGTCTGTTGCAGGAATAGGCTCTAGAGGAAACGCGTGGTTAGGTCGTGCCTTCAGATCCAACTCCCCTTCTTGCTGGGGTCTCATCAATAACCAGGACCTTATAACCTGGGACGGGATGACTTACGGCACGGTCTATGACAAGAAGTGTTCTTTTAGATGATGTAAATTCGGTGGTAGCTTCTTGCTGCAAAAATTCTTTCGTTAAATTAGAGGTAGGCAGGTGATCCTTTCTGACGACATTGTCACTTATCAAAATTGTCTCGATCGTATCGGGTATTCTCGACACGCAGGCTCATGGCGATATAAGGCAAGTGAATAATCCTGGTTTCTTTCACTCTTGCAACTCGGCGGGAGCCAGGCCGTTCAGTAGTTGGATATAGAAATGCTGGAGAAGGAGATCGAAAGGTTTGTCGAGTGTCGTGAACAACAAGAAGATCGTGACGACAGTTGTGTCTATTGACATGCCAGTGCTTGACATCGAGAGAAAACCGCATGTTACTTTGACAGACCGCCAGTCTTGTGCGATGTGGGGTGCCCTACCAAAGCTGAGATTGTTGCTACTTGAACGCTTTCATCCGCATCGGCGACGATGTCCGTCTCTGTGAGGCTAGTCTGCATATTCGACATGTTGACTGTGTGTACCCCGGATGCCCTATAGGAACGCCATAGAGTATGATGCCAGTGGTGTTCAGGGGGTAATTTACCATTTTAGTGAGTGACAAGTTGACCAACGACTCCATGGGCGAAGGACGATCGTCGAAAGGCAAGCGCAGCAGAGACAAAGACAACGAACAGACAACGAAAAAGAAGCACAAGTCTTCACACCGAAATCACAGCAAGAA
Organism: Austroboletus festivus; assembly: GCA_038088875.1. NCBI lineage: Eukaryota > Fungi > Basidiomycota > Agaricomycetes > Boletales > Boletaceae > Austroboletus > Austroboletus festivus. The sequence goes on along the minus strand of JBBPJU010000026.1, from coordinate 1,466 downwards.
GCACGAGCGCCGTGCCCATGACTCGGTCACCATCACCGACGATGATCCCAACGACGACGACATGTGGGTGGAAAAGAACATCGATATCGACGGCGAGCGCGTTCGTGATGTCGTTTCCTTGTGCAGGTAGATGCTCACTATGTTTTCAGTTGCTCGCGAAGAACATACCGACTGCAGGGAGTCTTAAGTTAAGGTCCAATGCACAAACCACCGAAGAGGATGCTATCCCCCCACCAACTACGAGCACCGAATCTACATTACAGCGGAGCGAATGGATGCTCTACCCACCTTCTAACGCGCCAATCGCTTCCAGCTCTCCGCAGTCCCCCATGCAGCAGTTCCCCACAGGTGATGACTCCTACACGGACGGCTACGGAGAACCCTCCGTTTCAGGACGGGCCCTTGGGGGTGCTGTAGACTTTTTTTCTTCCCTCGGAACAGAGAAGAAGCGTAAACCCCAGCCAGACAAACCAGACCCGGACAAGGTACTAATTCACACCCTTTTTATGCTACGGCCTACTAACCTTGCTCATTGCAGCCAAAAGTGAGCAACCGCGAGCTCAATACAGAACTCCGAGAAGGTAGCAACACTACCACCAGTGCCCCACCTCCTCCGAGAGCTATCACCCCTGGTGGACCAGGTTCAAGCTGGCGCATGATGCGTCTGCGTCGAGTATACGAAACTGCCGAGGAAGAAAATCGGCCCGTTGAAGAGGTCGCTCTCGAGCGCTTTGAAACTATTCAAGGATTTGAAGAGGCCAAAGAAGAGCGGCGGATCTTGGATGAGCGGGAAGGGAGACGTGGCGCACAGAAAAGTACTTATAATAAAGGCAAAGATCGCGAGATAGCAGGCGAAAAACGATTCATGTTCACAGACATAGGTGCCAGCGGTGCATCGAGTCGCAGCTCGACGTTCCGTCGGCCAGGTACCGCGGATGACAGCGTCTCAGCAACACCTTCTCCAGCGGCTGGACCAGCAAAGCCAACTACAGACCGTCGGCTTGACTCATTGCGTTTGCCCTCTCAGGCGGCATCGCCGCTCGCACAGTCTCACACACCTATTCCCAGTGTCATGACACCCACCATTGCCGTTGCTTCCACTACCCGTGGAATGTCCCCCTCATCGCTGAACAAGCTCCAAGCCAAAGTTTTGCGCGCTAAACTTATGAATGCTTCTAATGCAGCACAACTTGAGGAGGAATACGAGGAAGAGCTACGGAAAGCTCATGGAGAACCTGGACAACCGATTGTGAGGACCAAGGTCGAGGTGTTGCCCACTCTGGATGCACATGGGCGCATGTACGATGTGGGCCATGGCGAAGACGATGGGAAACCACTCCCGGGTAACCGCAAGAAGAAAGAGAAGGTGGGAATCACCTTAGCAGCGGCGTTTTCGATCATTCTGACCTGAGGTTCTGCTAGTTTGAGACGCATGACCCAAAGACTGGTGACATCGTACGATACAA